>JAJPUD010019711.1:0-26024 GCA_023553655.1 Myrmecobius fasciatus | reverse complement strand
GTCGAATTTTTTGTTCAGATCCGGTCTTTTCATTAGAAATAGGTAAAATTCACCTATATCATTGAATGACCATCTTCTTCCCTGGAGGATAATGCTCTTTCTAGCTGGATAGGTTATTCTTGGCTGTAATCCAAGTTCCTTTGCCCTTGGGAATATCTGGTTCCATGCCCTTCGATCCTTCAGTGTGGAAGCTGACAAATCCTGTATGATTCTAATTATTGAACCTCGGTATTTGAATTGTTTCTTTCTAGCTGCTAGCAGAATCTGTTCCTTGGTGCTATATTCCTGAAATTTAGCCACTATATTCCTTGGGGTCTTAATTTTGGGGTCTCTTTCAGGAGGTGATCAGTGAATTCTTTCAATGGTGATTTTGCCCTTTGATTCTACAATCTCAGGGCCGTTTTCTTTCAGGATTTCCTGGAAGATAGTGTTTAGATTCTTTTTTTCATCATGGCTTTCAGGAAGTCCAATAATCCTTAGATTGTCTCTCCTAGATCTATTTTCCAAGTCAGTTGTTTTTCCTAGGAGATATTTCATATTTTCTTCTAATTTTTCTTTTCTTTTTTCATTTTTTTTGTTTTTGTTTGACTGATTCTTCAAGTCTTAGTGAGTCATTCACTTGCATTTGTTCAATTCTTATTTTTAAAGTGTTGTTTTCTTCAGTTACCTTTTTAAGTTCCTTTTGTAACTGGCCAATTTGTTCATTGCACTCTTTTTCCACTTCACTAATTTTATTTTTTAATAAATTGGTGTCTTTTTTATATCTCTTTTGCAGGGCATCATATCCTTCTTGCACTGATTTCAGTTTATTTTCCCATTTATCCTCCAGCTCTCTTTTGAGGTTCTTTATGCAGTCTTCCAGAATGGCCTTTTGAAAAGGGGACCAGTGATGGTCCTGGCTGATGTTCTCTGGATTTTTGTCTAAAGGAACCTCTGGCTCTGGGGCCGTTTCTTTGCCTTGATAAAAGCTGTCTATGGTGAGAGCTCTCTTTTGCTTCTTCATCATTTTTTTTTTTTAGACAGTGTGGATATCTCTTTAAGGTAGGAAAAAAAAAAGCGGCGGCTGCAAATAGCTTGGCCCTGGGGCACTTCGGCGAGTTGACTTAAGGTGCTGGGCCGGTGGGGGCTAGGACTAAGTCTGAATTACTCCTTAAACAAGGCAAGTCTGCCAGAACACCTGCCCCCAATCAGGGCAGAGTGTCCCGAGTGCCTCAGATAAACTCCAGGTGTTTGGAATTTGGAGTTTGAAGTTTGGAATTTCTTCCACGATGAGCTGAGCTGAGTCCCACCCTCACTTCCGGCCTTCGCAGTTGTCGTCTATTTATCTCTCTGTCCGAGTCCGACTAACCTGATATGAAGTTATCCAGAGAGCTGTGTCCAAATATTTCTGAGTTCGTTGACTTGAAGATCAGTTCGGAGGCTTATTTTATTGTTGATTTGAAAGAAGATCGGAGGAGAGGCAGAAAGTCACCTTTTCACTCCGCCATCTTGGCTCCATAAAGTCTAATTTTTAAAAAGTTTACATGTATTATAAAGTCTGACTAATTCAATTCTTAAAGTTCATTGAATAAATATTTATAAAATACCTACTATATCCTAGGCACAGTGCTAAGTGCTATGGATAGAAAAGCAGAACATCTGCTTACTCAGCAAACTTACATCCTCAATTAATGATTTCAATAAAGTGAAAAGATGGGTTTTTCTCATTAAGAGGAATGTTTGGCAGATGTGCTCTATTGGTATCACTAGAAGCATAATAGATTCTGCTCCAGCCCTCACCTTCACTCTGGTATGTATCTCTATGCTTTAGATGCGTTTCTTGTAAACTACATTTTGTAGGATTCTGGCTTTTAATCCAATCGACTATCCCCTTCTATTTTGTTGGAGAGTTCATCCCATTCACTTTCACAGTTTAAATAACTAATTCTGTATTTCCTGTTATTTTATTTACCCAAAGTTATGTTTTTCTTTTTCTTTCCCCCTTTCTCCCTTCCCCTTTCCCCAGTATTTTGCTTTTGATAACCACCTCCTTCAAACAGTCCTCCCCCCTTTAGAGCCCCTCCCCCTTTTTACACCTTTCCCTTAATTCTTCTATTTTTCCTTCTATTAGTCTTTGCCTTTCTTTTCCTCCTTTTCCTCCCACTTCCCTATAAGAAGGGACAAGTTTCTTTTCTTTTCTTTTTTTTTTTATTAAAGCTTTTTATTTGTATAACATATGTATGGGTAGTTCCCCAGCATTGATCTTTACAAAACTTTCCATTACAAATTTTACCCGCAGTCCCCTCCACTCCCCTAGATGGCAGGAAGTCCACTACATGTTAATAATGTTGAAATACTTGACAAGTTGTGCAATAAAAATCCTATCTACAAGAAAAAAAAAAGAAAATCAGAAAAAGGCAACACAATGCAAGCAAACATCAATAGAGAGCATGAAAATGTTATGTTGTGGGCCATATTTCATATACCACTATCTGGGTGTATATGGTTTTCTTCAGTGAACAATTGGAACTGGTTTGAGAAAATTCTTTGTTGCAGAGAGAGCCATGTCCATCAGAATTGATCATCATGTAATACCATTGTTGCTGTGTATAATGATCTCCTGGTTCTGTTTGTTTCACTCAGCATCAGTTCATGCAAGTCTCTCCAGGCCTCTCTGAAATCGTCCTGCTGGTTGTTTCTTACAGAGCAATAATATTCCATAACATTCATATACCATAATTTATTCAGCCATTCTCCAATTGATGGGCTTCCGTTCAGTTTCCAGTTTCTAGCCACTACAAAAAGGGCTGCCACAAACATTCTTGTACATGTGGGGCCCTTTCCTAAGAAGGGACAAGTTCCTCTGTGAAACTGAAATAATGCTCATTCTAGCTGGATAGTTTGTTCTTGGCTGTAATCCAAGTTCCTTTGCCTTTTGGAATCTCTGATTCCAGCCCCTTTGATCCTTTAAGATGGACGTTGATAGAACCTGGGTGATTCTAATTATGTCTCCTTGGTACTTGAATTGTTTCTTTCTAACTGCTTGCAATATCTTTTCCTTTATGTGATAGTACTGAAATTTAGACATGATATTCCTTGAGGATTTAATTTTGGGGTCTCAGGAGGTGATCGGTGAATTCTTTCAATGGATACTTTACTTTCTGATTCTAAAATATCAGATCAGTTTTCTTTCATGATTTCCTGTAAGAGTGTCTAGGTTCTTTTTTTCATCATGACTTTCAGAAAGTCCAATAATCCTTAGATTGTCTCTCCTAGATCTATTTTCCAGGTTAGTTGTTTTCACTAGGAGATATTTCATATTTTCTTCTATTTTTTTCATTTTTTGGTTTTTGTTTGACTGATTCATGAAGTCTTATTGATTCATTCACTTCCATTTGTTCAATTCTAATTTTTAATGTATTATTTTCTTCAGTTACCTTTTTAGCTACGTTTGTAATTGGCTAATTTGTTCATTGCATACTTTTTCCATTTTACCAATTTTGTTTTTCAGTGAATTGGTGGTTTTTTCATATCTCTTTTGTAGGCATTATATCCTTCTTTACAATGATCTCAATTCATTTTCCTATTTTTCTTCTAACTCTCCTTTGAGATTCTTTATGCAGTCTTCTGGAAAAGCCTTGTGAAATGGGGACCAGGTCATGTCTCCCTTTATGACTTCCTCTGGATTTGCTTTATCTTTATGAATCTCAGGATCTGAAGCCTGTTCTTCTCTCTGTCCATAAAAGCTGTCTATGCTGATAGTTCTTTTTTGTTTTTTATTCATTTTTTTAAAGCTTGAGGTCTGTTTTAAGCAGAGGAGTGACAGCTGCTTTAATTTGCCCTGGCATAGTTCAGTTGATTAACTTTTGGTGCTGGGCTATAAGGGCTATGTCTGGTGTGCTCAGTGGTTTACAATCTACCTTTTAAAAAAGGCAGATCTGCCAAAGCACCTGTCTGCAACCAGGACAGAGTGGCTTAAGAGGCTCACAGAAACTTCCCAGGTGCTTAGAAACTGTCATGTTCTAATCCTGTCCCAGCTTCCTGCCTGTCTTTCTGAGCTGCCATTGGCAACTGACCCCTTGCCCAACTGAAACAGACCTGTTCTGAAGCTCTTCCAAGGTAACTTCTTCTGGGAATATGTTTTACTCCAAATATTTGGGGGTGCTCTGACTCCAAAATAAGTTCAGAAGCTTAATCTGTTGTTGGCTTGAGAGAAGGTCAGAGGAGGTCAGAGAGAGTCATGTCTACACTCTGCCATCTTGGCTCCACCCTCTCTCCCTTTTAAAATCTTTTAGGGGCACTTCCAAGAAGCCTTTGACCTCAAGACTAATTCATGTCATTCTTTAAATTTTCTTGTGTGGACATTTTGTCCTCATCTGAGTTGGTGTTTTGGTCTACCCTGTCACCATAGCAGCTTTGTATGGTCAAGATTATTTTTTTTCCATTTCTTGCTCATTGTTTTTTCTTTTCTTTTTGTATTTTCTCTTTTTTAAACTTTTATGATTGAGCTCTGGGTAAAGGGGACATTGTTCCAAGCTTCGTGTGCAGTTCTGAGCCTTCACTTTGAGCACAGGGGCTCCTTGAGTTTGCAGGGGGTTGCTTTGCTTGTTCTTTTCAGGAAACAACTTGATTTTCCAGTTTGCCGTCTGATGTGGGACTGGAAACCAGCCCATTTGCTGTGATTAAGACCTTCTTACTGGCTTACCCAGAGTTTATCTGTTAGTTAGACTGACTTTCTTGAAGTTTTTCATTGCTATTTTGAGCTAGAGAATGATTTCATTCCATTAGAGTCTGTCCAGAGGCTTGGTTTCATGTGGTTTTCTAGGGAAACTGGGAGAGCTCCAACAGCTTCCTGACTTACTCCACCATCTTGGTTCTACCACAGAAGTCTATTTTTTTGACCCCACATTTGGAATTTTCTTGACAAAAATACTGGACTAGATTGCCATTTCCTTCTCTAGCTCATTTTATAGATGAGGAAATTGAGATAAACTGAGTTAAGTGACTTGGTCAGGATCTGTTAAAAATCTGAGACCCCATATTTGAAATCTGGAAGATGAGTATCCCTGACTCCAGACCTAGAATTCTTTCCATTGCACCACCTAGATGCTGATGCATCTGTATATGTATATGTTTCTGTATATGTATATGTATCTGTATATGTATACATTTCTTCTAAAATAAATCTGCTAGAAAAAAAATGTACTACTGGAATAACTATCCAATTGTACAACTGGAATCATTCAACTGGGAATTAAATGAATGTTTGACATATTTTTTGATAATTGAAATCTCATTAATTATGTGTCCAGAGTGTCTAGAATTCTATAAGAAGAAATTGTAATATATGTGCACACATGGCATTTCCCTTTTGTAGTATTCTAGAAATTTCAATCATATAACTGATGGAACTTCAATTATCAAAAAATTTAGATAAAACATTCATCTAATTTACACTTGAATGACTCCTGTTGGACAACTAGATGGTTATCTCAACAGTAGATATTTCCCCCAGTTTGTTTTTAGTAGAAATGACTTCTAATGGAATGAATTACAAATCAAAATTTATAAATTATAATTAACAATTGCTCTGTTTCATAATACTCTTTCTTTTAATCCTAACAATTCTTACATGAATGGAAATGACTCTTCCCTAAAGCTTCCCCAATCTGCACTGAATCTAAATTTGACAAATGTTCAGATTAGTTGTTGTTTAGTCTCAAATTGTTTTCTCTTATTTCCCCCAAAGAAATACATTTCTCATCTTTGGCTTTTGCTGTCTGGGAATTTATTCTTTAACAAGATTTTTTTTCCCTCTAAATTTTGCCCAACTTTCAAATAATGATTTTTTAGGACAGGGAAACTCCCCTAAAAAGAAGTCTGCTGCCTTGTCTCATTAACTGACTCACACTTTGAGTATTCTGACTCGTCTGTTTCAGAGCAATATGAAGTTATAAGTCTCAGTAGTACAGGAATTTTTAAAGCCAATTTACTACTGGTTTTGAATGATAACCAAAAAAGAGAGAGTGCCAACTTATTTGCTCTAAGAAATAATATAAAGTTTTGGGCTTGTACTCAGCTATTATTATTATTTTAACAACTGCCTTCTCTTGGCACAGCCAAGCAAGATTATTCTGGGAAGCACTTATGTCTCTGACAATGCTCCCACAGTTAGAATATATGCAATAAATCAATTGCCCCCACCTTTGGGTTTTTATTCATTCTGGCTATGTATTCAATCTTTGCTAATATTGGTGTTTTCCCACCAGTGTTATCATTTCTTGGTGAAGTGTTATTGATGGTCTTTTTTAAGTACATCCCCATTCACTAAGGTTAGAGGTTGACCTTGTCTAATAGTTGTCTTTTTTTGGGGTGGTGCTGCCTATATACCTGATCAGCTTTATACTGTGTTTTCTTTCTTTCTTTCTTTTTATATCAACATTTAGTTTTCTCCCTTTTATTCACCCTGAAATGGCCTGGCCTTCATATGCACTTCTGTTAGCAATTCTGGTGCCCAATAAAACATATTTGTAGGATGAATTTAAAGTGCAGCTGCTTTGCTGGATCTAAAACTAGTCTTCAATTGCATTTATCATTTTAGATGAACCTCATTATTTCAACTCTCAATGGAAAATTGCTTAAGGTCAAACATAATTCAGCAGGATTTGTTACCAAGAATGTCTGGTCTTCTGAATGTTGGGTGGCCACATCTCAATTATCACCACCGGGCAATGGGGCCCAATTTCAAGATTAATACTCATGTCATTCCAGTATTTTTCACCTCATTTCTTCCTAAAGGAAATTCTTTGAACTTTGTAGATATTGTCCTCAGTCATCTGAGAGTGGGGACTCTGTTTTGTCTTACTTTAAATTCCCAGTACTTAGAACATAGTATCTGGCACATAGTAGGTACTTAAAAAATTCAAAGGGAAAAGCTCAGTTTTCCCTAAGTTTTATACAGCTTCATTATAAGGTTAACAATAATGCTTATTTCCTTTTTTTATTTGGAAATTATTTATAGATCCCAAGCTAGGAGAATCATAAATGTCAATGTTCTGACTTCATCTATCAGAGGAGGTAACTGAGGGACAGAGAGATTGTGTCTTGTTTATATTGCATAGCTAACAAGTAGAAGGATCAGAATTAGAACCCATGTCCTGAGGCTACAAATTCTCTGGGTAGACTACGTAAATTCAATTCAATTTTGTGGAAAACAAAACAAAACAGTGACTTAAGTGACTACTATGAACCAGATCCTGAATATAACATGGAATGGGTGGGATCACATGAAGAATGACTCTATAAAACCTTAAATACATAACCCACGCCTTTCAGAAATATTTATATTTCCTCACAGCAGTAAAATGTTGGCATATGAAAAGCTAGCTGGAAAATCACTGCCAGTATAAAAAAACAGCCAAGTTTTCATGTATAGGAGGAAAAACAATAAACTGCAGAAACAAGGTTCAGCTTACATTCTGCACTGAGTTATTCTGATAAGTAATTGTGAGGCACTTCCAGGACTGCCTTTGTCCTTGAGGTATGCAGTCATTTTTAAAAGTGTAATCTGAAACACCCTGCCCCAGCTTAGGAACCCAGTGGACTTCTCACCAAATCCAGAAATCTCAGCAGGCCTGCAGGACATTCCCATGGTGAAAATTACCTAAAGAAAATAAATCAAATACTCTAAGCAAGGAGCCACAACAGGTCATCCACTTTTTGTCCTTGGCTCTGGACTGGATTCCACTTGAAAGATCATGAGGGAAAAAGAAATAAAACCAAAAAAAAAAAAAGAAACAGTTACCCACCAATCAAGTGGTTTATATGCTCTTTCTTTAAAACAAAAAGTAATCTTCTTCAGAATAACCTTACTAGATATTGCAAAATATGAGGAAGTATGATAAATTCAGAGGAAAAAAGTGTCCCAAAGTGAGCAACATGTTTTTATTCTGAATGTGAATTACTTACACATCTCTCAAACTCCCATCCTTTTTCAAGTTATAAGCAAACATTAAATCACACCTGCATGTGCACACACAACTCTTCCCAACCAACACATACACATAGACACACACAAACACACACACACGCACACATATGTCCTGAATCTAGTAATATACATTTGGAGATTTTACTACATTCAGTAAATTTACTACATTTACAACTATTCAGAATACAAGTTCTTCTCAATGCTAACATCGTTTCATTGTTACTTCCCATGTGGGCATTTCACAAAATATTTCTGCTTTTCAGGGAGGGAAAGCAGCATTGCCCTGTATCTTGTTTTAAAAATAAATTTGAAGGATATAAAATAGGAGATAGGGTTGAAGTGATAAAAGGCAAGATGTCTCCCTTTCCCCTTCCAATACAAAATTGGGAGAATAGATAGGAAATATTTTCTGAAACAAAGTAGGGATTCTGTTGTTCACTTGATGTGAATTTTGGGAAGAGAGAGGGGGAAAGTTTCACTAATGTTCCCCAATCCCTCAGCCTAGCATGCAGAAGATGCAACACTCCTGGTTTACATAAAAATTAAAAAGAGCTAGTTTAGCAGACCACCAGCCTTCTAAGGTATACCAAGCTTAAAAAGAAAAAAAAAATGCTCCCATGCTTGGTGGCAGGTTATATTTGACTAACATGTGAGAGTCAGTCTAAGAGGATGATCAGTGTAAGGTTGGTTACCTGATGTTTTTTTTTTTTTTTTTTTTTTTTTTTTACTTGTGATTTCAATAATTCCTAATGGGCAATTACAATCAATGTGTGTGTGTGTGTGCATATATATATGTGTGTGTGTGTGTGTGTGTGTGTGTATGCACACATATACACACATATACATATATATACACACATAAACATATACAAATATATACAATATATAAATGTATATCTAATATCTATACATATATATGTATGTGTATACATATATTCACACAGATGTGTGTCGATATAATTTTTAATCACAATAGAAGTAATATTTAATTTCATTTGGAGGTTAGATAATTTTCTCCCACCTAAATTCATGCATTTCCTCAAATCCTGAAGGTGAGTTTAACCACAATTAAGAGCCCCATTACTAAGCCATGAAGAAATTACTTTTGATATTTTTAGGAGTAACCAAACCAGAGATTTACTTCTATTAGGAAGTAGTCATATTATAGGATCTTAATTCTTGGGCTGGAAGACACCGCAGTGACCTTAGAGATCAACTCTCTCACTTTTAAGAAAGGGGACTGAAGTGTAAAAGAAGTTACTTTTCCAATATCACATAACAGTCATTATCAAAGGCAGGATATGAAACCGGGTATTTCCACTTAAGGACAATGTTTTTCTACTGTAACTGGCTGCCTTTTCAGTTTCTTCTCAAATCTAAGATCTGCGACTCTGGGAGAGAATCAGGATGAAAAATACAATTAACCAGTAATTGAAATTTACAAACTGCTTTAAACGTTACAAACTACTTGACATATGTGACTTCATTTGAGCCTCACAAGAGTCCTGCGTGGTAAGTATGGCAAGAAATATACTGCCCATTTTATGGTCAGGAAATGGAGACTCAGAGAAGTTAAATAATTTCTTCATAGTAACACAATTTCAGAAATAGGATTTGAACCCAGTTCTTCTTGACTTCAGTTCAACATGCTAGCTAGTTACTATGCTCACTACTTCCTCATGTTAACTATATATGTGTGTGTGTGTGAGATGAAGTTGAAAAGACAAGGGTGAGGACTAAACTGTTTTAAGAATGTAGAGACTTTTAAGACATAAGGGGATAAGAGGAAATTAAGGAGAATGGTGAAATGACATGGCAAGAGTGGAAAGAAGGTATATTTTCCATGTATAGGTCAAAGAGCAGCCAAACTACTCCAAGTCTGATCAGGCAATAAAAAAAGATACAAGAGGGAAACAAAAGAAGGAAGAAAAATATAAGGGTTTCACATTTCCTTTGGCAATAAAAAGCTTTAGAATTACATCTGTTTTTCCTTTCCCTTCAACTTCTTAAGCTGCTGGATTTGAAATTCCAAGCTTCTAGTAAATTCTATCCTATCTTGGCAATCCTACCTAAAAATAGGTGGGTTTTTTGTGTTTTGTACATATGTATTTATCTGTATATATTACAATTAGAATCTAAGCTTTTTGAAAGCTAAGATTTTTTTTCTTTGTATCTCCAGAGTCTGATAAAGGTCAACACATAACTGTTTATAGATTGACAGATAAATTGAAATTAAATCCTTCTATCCTTTTCTCAAAACCAGTGAAAATGTGTTCTTTTTTAACAAAAAACAAATTAATTTATGCAATAAAACAAGTATTTCTATAATATAGGATAATAAAATGTGTTCATATATTCTTGTGAGTTTATAATGAGGAAAGTATTAGTTATCATTTCTGTCTGAACCACAGTTATAGGTTGAGGAGCCTGGCCTTCAAAGAACAAGAAAGAAAAATGATGTGCCAAATAAAAGAAAACTGACCCTGAATACAAGGAGCATAGAAGTCTAGGCTGGTTACTTTCTTCAAGTGTCTGCATTTCCACCTGGGAGTCTCAGGTGATAAATCTGGCATTTAGAACTAAGACTTTTAAAGAAGGAAAAGGTGGTAAGAGTGTCAGTTATCCTGGGGCCCTGCTTTGCAGAGTAAAATATGTTGAAATAGTAACCCCTCTGGATCTGCTATGATCTTACTATCTCCAGACCTCTAGAGGGTTTATCTGGCTTCAGTTCTTACTCAATGCAGGGCTTAGGAGGGATGAAGAATGAAAGCAATGGTGTCATAGAGGCAGAGAATGCCAAAAAAAAAATCCAGCTAGGATAATAAGCCACAAACTAAAGAGCTGTTCTTTCAGAAACTATGGCACATAGCAGAAGAGATCTTAAAGATGATCTGATTATTTTAGATTTAAGAAAACTGATTTTGAAAGAGAAGTGATTTGTTTAGAATGCCACAGATCTATAGCTAGAAGGGATCTAAAAGTCTACTTGATCTAACCATCTCACTGTAGAAATGGATAAACTGAGGCCCAGGGAATGTAAATTAATTTCCCCAAGGTTGTTTAGAAGTAGGATTTGAAGCCAGGTCCTCTAGCTCTAGGCAGCTGGGTGGTATAGGGGAGAAAATGTTGGGCCTGAATTCAGGAAGGCTCATCTTCTCAGATACAATCTGGTCTTTGACACTTAGTAGCTGTGCAGCCCTAGAAAAGTTATTTAATTCTGTTTACCTTAGTTTCCCCATCTGTAAAATGAGCTGGAGATGGAAATGGCAAACTACTCTAGTATCTTTGCCAAGAAAACCCTAAAAGGAGTTAGGAAAAATTGAACATTGGAACAGCTTAACAACAACAACCTCTGACTCTAATCCTAGGATTTTTTCCAGAGTATTATTCTTTGTCTTGATAGATCTCTGTGTTATATATATATTTTTTAAGTTCCTATTAATTAAAAATATATACACATGTTTGTGTGTATTACTTAGATTTCCCTCATTACTCTCCTCTTGCTTCTCTCACAGTATCATTCCATATAACAAATAACATGTTTAATGATAAGAAAGAAAAGGAGGGGGGCATAAATCAGCATAATTAATATATTGAAAAAGTTTGAGATAAGTGCCATTTACATCTGTATTATTTTAAATCAAATTTGGAATTCCATAGCTACAAATGTGACATATGCAGCTATATTCTTACAATATTGGGCATATAGTAGGTGCTTTGTAAATATGAAAATGACTTGTTAGATGTGAGCAAACAAACGTGTGACCTGAAGCAACAATGTCAAAATATTAAGTAAAAACTCTGATGTGAATAAAATGAAGGTATTATCTCCATTTACTTAATGGAAAAAATGGGTCTCAGAGTCTTCAAGTAATTTGCCCATATTCTTACAGCTGGAATATAAACATAGGATTTATAAATCATATGTTGTTTTGTCTTACTTTTTCCCATGTAAAACCTGTTAGTTGGTATTTATTTAATGGGGGAAATGCACACAGCATTAGCTTTTGTCTCCATATATTTCAAACTCTGGTTAAGTATTGCATGTTGGAATCCACATAATGGAAATCTTCAAGGCAAACTTCTCTTTTCAAGAACATAAGTACTGTTTCCTTCCTGCTTCCCTAGTTACCCTCCCTGCCATTTTAAAATTCAGCATCCTCCAATATCCCAATCTCATTCCCAAGTGTTTCTCCCTCTTTGATGGAGAGCAGAAAGGACTGAAGCCTTTGCCCCCTTCATCTTTTTTCCCTTCAGCTCTGGAGAGCCTCTCAGTAACCATTTCTTTATCCTTTGGATAAGGGGGCATGATAGTTACCACATTTCAAAGTTTAATGGCACTCTGGAGTTTCCTAGCAATTTACACCTCCAAGGGCACTGCACACTTATAAATCTTGTAGCTTACAAGTGTCCTTTTCTCCCCTGGGAGCCACTAATCTCACTGGAAGGGAGGGAAAGGGGGGAGGGTAGTAGCACAAAGCTTAGGGATTTACAAGTCTGTCATTCAGTTTGCTGGTGTAAATTGCTAGGAAGCCCAAGAGTATGTTTAAATGTTTAAAGGCAAGGGGCTGGATATTTTTTTCCCATTTGCAACCTATTAAACTATTAATTTTTTTTTTTTAGATAGGGAGGCAGATAGGGAGGTTAGATAGGGTTTTTAAATTGGGAGGCAGAAGTTGGGAGCAAGGAGATGACTGGTTGAGCCAAGACGAGGTCTATTCCAAAAAAGAGTTAAAAACAATGCCTTGATCAATTCCTTCTCAAGAAGTTATTGAGCTTAATATAAAGGGAAATTCTCAATAATGTTCATTGGAAATCAGTAAATACAATGAATAATAATTAGAAGCTTATTCTTTGTGCATCACTGTGATAAGCACTGGGGAGAACACAAAGTTTAGACAAGACAAAGTCTAGTAGGGTGATGATAAATATTTTACTATAGTTATGGAGACAATTAGGTGGCCTAGTGTATACAGTATTGTACTTGCAGTCAAGCCAGTTTGAGATTGAATCCTGTTCAGACCTGTACCAGCTCTGTGATCCTGAACAAATAACTTAATATTTCTCAATCTTTTTTTTCCTCATCTGCCAAATGGGGGTAATAAGAATATCTGCTCACATGGCTGTTACAAAATAATATATGTAAAGTTCTTTTGAAATGTAAACTGCATTAAAATGTTAGCTAAAAGTGAAGTAACCAAAGAATTAGGTGTAAGGGAAATGGCCAGACAGAATCTATGCTTTATGAGAATTACAATGGGATGTTAAATTGTTGCTGCTATTATTATTATTGATATAAAATGATATGATATGATATGGTATGGTACAATGTAACGTAATATACTATATACATATATACATATGTATACATTTATATATATATATATATACATATTTATATATATATACATATATATATATATCCTAAACCACAAATAATTAGACAATGTCAATTAAAGCAACTTTCACTTTGACTTGGTATAGTAATATAAACATACAATATTAAAAATACTATTGATAAGTTAGATATAATATAAATATAATATATTGAAACATAATAATATATGTAAGAATTAAATATATATTATATGATATGGTATAAAATATACAATAATATTTTATTTATTATCAGTAGTAGTATTATTTTAGCCAATAGGTCAAAGAAGATTAAAACAAGTATATGTGTATATTGAAAGGTTGTTACAAATGGGTATAATCAGAATCACTACTTGAACTCATAAAAATCACTCCTCACTCCCTCATCCCTGACATATCTTTTCCTACTGAACAAGTTGACTTCCTCCCCTTTGGGCTTGTGTCTGCATTTGCCCTTGAGAATTATGACCAGCATTCACTTCTTCAAATTAAGATGTCCAAAGAATCATTCTAGCCTTTACCTTCCATGTAACTAGGAAAGGAAGAGCTTCTTAGAACTCCTGATGGAGCAAGAAAACTTTGTGTCTACAAGTTCCCTGATCTGAGCACACAAAATAAGCAAAAACAGAAACTAGAAATCAGTGTTGGTTATAACAAGAGCATACAGCACTGCTAGAAGAGTAAGAGCCAATAAGGAGCTGCAATGGGACACAGACTTGAAGAATCAGTGAAAACTGGTCATTACTTTGAGAATTCCCAATCTTGCAGAGATGGGGAAAGGCAGGGTCAATCTCTTCCCAGTCCTTCTGATTTCTCCAATATATATCTACAAATATTTAACTAACCCTTTCCTAATCTTTTTTATTATGACTCAGACAGTAATGGTGAAAGGTTATGGAATCTCAGGGGAGTCAGGGCTCATATCATTTATAGATAATAACTTTTTTTATTAAAGGTTTTTATTTGTATAGCATATGTATGGGTAGTTCCCCAGCATTGATCTTTACAAAGCTTTCCATTACAAATTTTACCCCCAGCCCTGCCCCTCCTCTAGATGGCAGGAAGTCCACTACATGTTAATAATGTTGAAGTACTTGACAAGTTGTGCAAGAAAAATCCTATCTACAAGAAAAAAAAAGAAAATCAGAGAAAGGAAACACAATGCAAGCAAACCTCAATAGAGAGCATAAAAATGTTATGCTGTGGTCCATATTTCATATCCCTCTCTCTGGGTGTATATGGTTTTCTTCAGTGAACAATTAGAACTGGTTTGAGACAATTCTTTGTTGCAGAGAGCCATGTCCCATCAGAATTCATAATCATGTAATATTGTTGTTGCTGTATATAATGATCTCCTAGTTCTGCTCGTTTCACTCAGCATCAGTTCACGCAAGTCTCTCCAGGCCTCTCTGAAATCGTCCTGCTGGTCGTTTCTTACATAGCAATAATATTCCATAACATTCATATATCATAATTTATTCAGCCACTCTCCAATTGATGGGCATCCATTCAGTTTCCAGTTTCTAGCCACTACAAAAAGGGCTGTCACAAATATTCTTGCACATGTGGGGCCATTTCCCTCCTCTAAGATCTCTTTGGGATATAGGCCCAGTAGAAACACTGCTGGGTCAAAGGGTATGCATAGTTTGATAACTTTTTGGGCATAGCTACAAATTGCTCTCCAGAATAGTTGGATCCGTTCACAGTTCAACTAACAATGTATTAGTGTCCCAGTTTTCCCACATCCCCTCCAAAATTCATTGTTACCTTTTCCTGTCATTTTAGCCAATCTGACAGGTGTGTGTGGTACCTCAGAGTTGTCTTAATTTGCATTTCTCTGATCAATAGTGATTTGGAGCAACTTTTCATATGACTAGAGATGGTTTTAATTTCATCATCTGAAAATTGTCTGTTCATATCCCTTGACCACTTATCTATTGAAAAGTGGCTTGAATTCTTATATATATGAGACAATTCTCTATATATTTTAGAGATGAGACCCTTATCAGAACCATTAAATGTAAAGATGATTTTCCAATTTGATGCTTCCCTCCTAATCTTGTGTGCATTAGTTTTGTTTGTACAGAAAACTTTTAACTTAATGTAATCAAAATTATCTATCTGGTGTTCAATTAGGAGTTCCAGATCTTCTTTGGACATAAATTTATTCCATCTCCACAGGTCTGAGAGGCAAACTATATTATGTTCCTCTAATTTGCTTACAAAATCTCTCTTTATATCTAGATCTTGAACCCATTTAGATCTTATCTTGGTATGTGGTGTTAGGTATGGGTCAAGCCCTAATTTCTTCCACATTAGTTTCCAATTTTCCCAGCAGTTTTTGCCAAATAGTGAGTACTTATCCCAAAAGCTGGGGTCTTTGGGTTTATCAAACACTAAATTGTTAAGGTTATTGCCTAGATTGTCATGATGACCTATCCTATGCCACTGATCGACTGCTCTATTTCTTAGCCAGTACCAAATGGTTTTGATGACTGCTACTTATAGTTTTAGATCTGGTACAGCAAGGCCAGCTTCATCTGTCTTTTTTTTTTCATTAATCCCCTTGAAATCCTTTATCTCTTGTTCTTCCAAATGAACTTTACTACTATTTTTTCTAGACCTGTAAAATAATTTCTTGGGAGATTGATTGGTATGGCCCTAAAAAAGTAGATTAGTTTGGGTAGTATTGTCATTTTTATTCTATTCGGTCGGCTTACCCATGAGCACTTAATGTTTTTCCAATTGACTGGGTCTGATTTTATTTGTGTGGAAAGTGTTTTGTAGTTTAGTTCATATAGTTTCTGACTTTTCCTTGGCAGAAAGATTCCCAAATATTTTATCCTATCATCCGTTATTTGGAATGGAATTTCTTTTTGTATCACTTCCTGCTGAATTTTGTTGCTGTATAATACATAAAAATTCTGATGACTTATGTGGATTAATTTTGAATCCTGCAACTTTGCTAATGTTGTGAATTGTTTCTAGTAGTTTTTCAGTTGAGTCTCTAGGATTCTCTAAGTATACCATCATGTCATCTGCAAAGAGTGATAATTTGGTTTCTTCATTACCTACTCTGATTCCTTGTATCTCTTGTTCTTCTCTTATTGCTAAAGCTAACATTTCTAATACAATATTAAAAAGTAATGGTGATAGTGGGCAGCCTTGTTTCACTCCTGATCTTATTTGGAATGGTTTTAATTTGTCTCCATTACATATGATGCTTGCTGATGGTTTTAAGTAGATGCTTATAATCATTTTAAGGAAAAGCCCATTTATTCCTATACTCTCTAGTGTTTTTAATAGGAAAGGATGTTGGATTTAATCGAATGCTTTTTCTGCATCTATGGAGATAATCATATGGTTTTTGTTAGTTTGGTTATTAATATAATTGATTATGCTGATAGTTTTCCTGATATTGAACCAGCCCTGCATCCATGGTATAAATCCTACTTGGTCATAGTGTAGTATCCTGGGGATGACTTTCTGTAATCTCATTGATAATATCTTATTTAAAATTTTTGCATCAATATTCATTGAGGAAATTGGTCTATAGTTTTCTTTCTCTGTTTTCACCCTACCTGGTTTAGCTATCAGCACCATATCGGTCTCATAGAAGGATTTTGGCAGTATACCTTCTGTCCCTATTTTTTCAAATAGTTTGTATGGTATTGGAATTAATTGTTCTTTGAATATTTGGTAAAATTCACATGTAAATCCATCTGGCCCTGGAGATTTTTTCTTAGGGAGTTAGTTAATAGCTTATTCTATTTCTTTTTCTAATATGGGGCTATTTAAATAATTCATATTCTCATCTTTTAACGTGGGCAATCTATATTTTTGTAGATATTCTTCCATTTCATTTAGGTTATCAAATTTACTGGCATAAAGTTGGGCAAAATAACTCCTCATTATTGCTCTAATTTCCTCTTCATTGGAGGAAAGTTCTCCCTTATCATTCTTGAGACTAACAATTTGATTTTCCTCTTTCCTTTTTCTTATCAAATTAACTAAAGGCTTTTCTATTTTGTTGTTTTTTTCGTAGAACCAACTCTTAGTTTTATTTATTAATTCAATAGTTTTCTTATTTTCAATTTTATTAATTTCTCCTTTTATTTTTAGAATTTCCAATTTGTTATTTAATTGAGGGTTTTAAATTTGTTATTTTTCTAGTTTTTTTAAATAATAAGCCCAATTTGTTGATCTTTTCTTTCTCTATTTTATGCAAGTAAGCATCTAGAGATATAAAATTGCCCCTTATAACTGCTTTGACCATATCCCACAAATTTTGGTATATCGTCTCATTATTGTCATTCTCCTGGATGAAATTATTGATTGTGTCTATGATTTGCTCTTTCACCCATTCATTCTTCAGGATTTTCAGGATTAGATTATTTAATTTCCAATTAACTTTTGGCTTATTTTCTCTTGGCCTTATATTGCATGGGATTTTTATTGCATCATGATCTGAAAAAGATGCATTTACTATTTATGCCTTTCTGCATTTGATTTTGAGGTTTTTATGCCCCAACACATGGTCAATTTTTGTATAGGTTCCATGGACTGCAGAGAAAAAAGTAAACTCCCTACTGTCTCCATTCAACTTTCTCCATAGATCTATCATACCTAACTTTTCTAACAATTGGTTTATCTCCCTAGTTTCTTTCTTGTTTATTTTGTAGTTTGTTTTATCTAATTCAGAGAGAGCAAGTTTGAGATCCCCCACTAATATAGTTTGGCTATCTATTTCTTCTTGCATCCCTCTTAATTTCTCCCCTAGCAATTTGGATGCTATTGAACTTGGTACGTAAATATTTAGTATTGATCTTGCTAAATTATCAATGATACCCTTTAATAAAATATAGTTTCCTTCCTTATCTCTTTTGATTAGATCTATCTTGGCTTTTACTTGATCTGAGATAAGGATTGCTACTCCTGGTTTTTTTTGTTCACCTGAAGCATAATAGGTTTTGCTCCAGCCTTTTACCTTCATCCTATATGTGTCACTATGTTTTAGATGTGTTTCTTGAAGACAACATATTGTGGGATTCTGGTTTTTAATCCAGTCTGCTATCTGCTTCCGCTTTATGGGAGATTTCATCCCATTCACATTCACAGTTAGAATAACTAATTCTTTATTTCCTGCCATCTTATTTACCCAAGTTATGTTTCCCCCTTTCCTTTCCCCTTTCTCTCTTCTCCCCTCCTCAGTACTTTGCTTTTGATGACCCCCTCCCCCAAACAATCCACCACCCTTTAGATCCCCTCCCCTTTTTTTAACTCCTTTCCCTTGATTCTTCTATTTTCACTTCTAATAGTTTATCCCTTTCTTTTCCTCCTTTCCCTCCCACTTCTCTCTAGCAACAGATCAATTTTTTGTTCAGATCTGGTCTTTTCATTAGAAATAGGTGAAATTCACCTATATCATTGAATGACCATCTTCTTCCCTGGAGGATAATGCTCATTCGAGCTGGATAGGTTATTCTTGGCTGTAATCCAAGTTCCTTTCCCTTTTCGAATATCTGGTTCCAAGCCCTTTGATCCTTCAATGTGGAGGCTGACAGAGCGTGTGTGATTCTAGTTATTGATCCCCGGTATTTGAATTGCTTCTTTCTAGCTGCTAGCAGAATCTTTTCCTTGGTGCGATAGTCCTGACATTTAGCCACGATATTCCTTGGGGTTTTAATTTTGGGGTCTCTTTCAGGAGGTGATTGGTGAATTCTTTCAATGGTGATTTTGCCTTCTGATTCTACAATCTCAGGGCAGTTTTCTTTCAGGATTTCCTGGAAGATAGTGTTTAGATTCTTTTTTTCATCATGGCTTTCAGGAAGTCCAATAATCCTTAGATTGTCTCTCGTAGATCTATTTTCCAAGTCAGTTGTTTTTCCTAGGAGATATTTCATATTTTCTTCTAATTTTTCATTTTTTTTTGTTTTTGTTTGCCTGATTCCTGAAGTCTTATTGAGTCATTCACTTGCATTTGTTCAATTCTTATTTTTAAATGTTGTTTTCTTCAGTTACCTTTTTAAGCTCCTTTTGTAACTGGCCAATTTGTTCCTTGCACTCTTTTTCCACTTCACTAATTTTATTTTTTAATAAATTGGTGTCTTTTTCATATCTCTTTTGCAGGGCATCATATCCATCTTGCACTGATTTCAATTTATTTTCCCATTTATCCTCCAGCTCTCTTATGAGGTTCTTTATGCAATCTTCCAGAAAGGCCTTTTGAAAAGGAGACCAGTGATGGTCCTTAATAACTTCCTTTGGAATTTTGTCTAAAGGAACTTCAGGATCTAGGGTCATCCCTTCTTTCTCTTGATAAAAGCTGTCTATGGTGAGAGTTCTCTTTTGTTTCTTCATTTTTTTTAGACAGTGTGAATGTCTTTTTAAGGCTTGGAAAAAACAGTGGCTGAACATCTTTGCCCTGGGGCAATTTGTCGGATTAATTTAAAATGCTGGGCCGGTGGGGGCTAGGACTAAATCGCGATTACTCCTTAAACAAGGCAAGTCTGCCAGAACACCTGTCCACAATCAGGGCAAAGTATCCTGAGTGCCTCAGATAAAGTCCAGGTGTTTGGAGTTTGAAGTGTGGAGTCTCTGCCACTATGAGCTGAGCTGAGTCCCACCCTCACTTCTGGCCTACACCCGAGTCCTTTGTTTTATCCCTCTGTCCGAGTTTAACAAACCTGATATGAAGTTCTTCAGAAAGCAGTGTCCAAATATTTCTGGATTCGTTGGCTTGAAGATCAGTTCAGAGGCTTATTTTATTGTTGGTTTGAGAGAAGATCGGAGGACGCAGAGAGTCACATTTTCACTATGCCATCTTGGCTCCGCCCCTCAATAATTTTTCTTTTAAGACTGATCTATGTTTCTTCATGAATCTTCTGGAATTGTAATTGTTTATTGAATTGATTAGAGTTTTAAGACTTTTGAAGCTCTTTTTACAGTGTTGTTGTTATCACACAAATTGTTCTCCTGGTTTAGTGCATTTCATTCAGCATCAATTCATGTAAGTATTTCAAAGTTACTCTAAAATTATTCCTTTCTTTATTTCTCACAATACAGTAATATTCTGTTAGAATCCATACACTATCATTTGCTATCATTTTAACAATTGATAGATAGCCTCAGTTTTCAATTTGTTACAACTGCAAAAAGGAACTACTACAAATATTTATGGATTTAAAATACTTTTCCTCTTTCCTTGATCTTTTGAGAACACATCATCTGTGTCAGGGAGTGTGCTAAGTTTAATATCTTTTTGGGACACAGTTCCAAATAGTTTTTCAGAAAGTCTGGACAAATTCACAGCTGTAGCTCAACATTGTGGTTCCTCCAATCCTTGGGCTTCAAATGTTTATTCTTTCTTTTTGTTATTTGTAAACTGTAACTAGACAATATGATAGATGTTTTAATTTGCATTTTTTATTACTTGTGGTTTGTAATACAAGCACACACTTACATAGATAGAGATACAAACATATGCAATACACACACAAATATAGATATACATACATACACACAAATATCTATACATATATTGATACAAATACACACATATACATATTTACATACACACATACATATGCATACACACATACACAAATATTTATATATAGAGATATAGATGTATATATACACATGGACAGATGATAGCTATATAAGCATGCATATACATATACATTCAGATATAGATACATTATATAACACATATATATATATATAAATGCATATATATTTTTGCATAGTGTATATCTATATATTTTTGGTGTAGTGTATCTATATCTACATCTATATTAGTTATAGGTACAGTTAAATATAACTTAAATTTCTTTCCTTGAGAACTGCCTGTTTATATTATTTGATCATTTATCATTTGAAGATGCACTGGAGTGAGGAGATATGTCAGGGAGACAAACCAGAAACTTATTATAATCATCAAAGCCTGAGATGATAAGTGACAAGACAAGGGTGGTGGCAGTATCAAAGTAGAGAAGAGGGTATTTGTATGAGATAATATGGAGATAAAAGTGACAGATTTTGGAAAGAGAGAGGAGAGCAGAAGAGCAATGAAGAGAAGAGGAGAGAAGGAAAGGAAAGAAACAAAAAATGGGGTGGGGAGAGAGAGAAAGAAAAACAGAGAGAGAGAAAGAGAAAGAGAGAGAGAGAGAGAGAGAGAGAGAGAGAGAGAGAGAGAGAGAGATACGTATTAGTATATAAATATTGGTTTCTAGCTTGGAGGGGAGGGACTGGGGCACTGCTGGTGTCCTTAACGGTATTAGACCAGTTAGGAAGAGGAGAATGCTTAGGGGAAAAGATAATGTTCTGACTTGGACATACTGAGTTTAAGGGATACCCAGTTTGAGATGTCCCATAGAATAGTTAGAGAGGTGAGACAGGATGTCAGCAGAAAGGATGAGGCTGGATAAGCAAAAGGTGAGATATCAGGATCATGAGGAGTGTTTTGGGGATAATAGAGAAGCAACCAGTAAATAGGGAGAGATTAAAGATTAGTTAGTGAATGGGGGTGACAGGGAACAATATGGTGGAAAATCAAAATGGATTGGGACTATTTATCCATGCAGAGATAATTTTGGCAAAGAGAATATCCATCTCTTTCTTCAAGACTGGAGGAAATAGTATCAAAAAGAATCTGAGTAATGGGAATTGAAGAGGAGAAGAAAAGAGGGAACTCATCCTGTCATTTATTTTTTATAAAATATGTGACAAGTTTTTCAGCTGAGAAGGTAGGATAAGGGAGAGTTATGGGAAGGTTGAAGAGGAATGGATGGGTTTAGAATAGTAGGATAGTGAATTAATTAGGGATATGTAAAGGTATTCCTTTGTGGCATTGATGGCCTAATTTACATTATGAAACATAAATCTGTAGTGAACCCAATCCAGCATTGTTTCATAATTTTCTCTATCATCTTCCAATAATACATGAATGATAGCAAAAACAGCAGATGGTAGAAATGACTCAAGGTTGAGGAAAATCATTTGAAACAGTATGTCTTATTTGTTTGAATCATGTTTTGTTTGTCAACTAAAGAGGAATAGGGAAGTATATGATGGCTGGGATTGGGTTGCAATATATGTACAACAAAGAATTATGTAGGAAAAAAATGTAAAATAGAAGACTGGAAATAAAAGTTCTGGAGTTTTTTGGTGAATATGATGATATGAAGTGTTTAAGAAAAGTTCACTTACCAGATCAATGAAATGGAGTGCCAAAAAAAAATTAGGATTGAAAATACATGAAGAGAAATTTAGCCAAGATACTCAATCCTGCTTAGGAATGTACCCAAAACTCACTAAATGAGCAAACAGGAATTGAACCACGGAGAGACTCCAAATTGTAGACCTCTCAGTATGTACCTAAATTTGGGAGCTGTTAGAAAGAAAAATTGAAGGCTGCATAGCCAGGGTCTATAACCTTCAAGGAGAAAAGCCTGATATTGCAACTGAAAGCAAGAAATCCAAAGTCATCAACCAGTTTTGGGAGGAGGTAGAAGCTAGAATGATTTACTTATTCTAGGGTGTAGACACTAACAGTTGATATGATTAATAATAATTATATTGTGTATATAAAAGCATGGGGTGGTTCCAAATGATTGATTCTAAGAACTAAAACAGCTTAGTACAACTATGAGTTGGGATCCACCCATAGGACAGATTGACACCAATACCAATACTATTAAGAGCTATCATGAAATAGAATGAGACCAGCACCACTTAAGTAATTGAGTCATCAAAAAATAGGATTGTGACCAGCAAAACTAGGAACAATAGGAAACAAACTAGAAGCTTGTGCATTATCATCCCATTGTAACTATTATAAGAGACAAATGAAGGCACTTACATCATGCAAGTAGAAACAAATCAGACTACTGAATTATGTAGAGCTTGATATGAGACCAAGGAATAGTTTCAGATCATAGGACAGTGCTGCAGAAAAGAGTAAGGTCTGACCGCAGGCAGCCACTTCTCCAAGAAGCACAATAAGCAAAGTGGTACCAGGACCAAATTATCTCACTCAAAGCAAAGCTGAACAGCAGCAAGTGAGCTATAGCAGGGGTAAGATCTAATACTAGTTTAGAAACTGTGATGAAATTCAGGTCCTAGACCAAACCCCTCAAATAAAGAAAAGGAGAAGGAACAGACCTAGGCTCTGGCATTAAAAAAAAAAACTAATTCAGGATCTGATATTGAAAACATAAATTAATAGATAATAGACATAAATATAGTGTGGAAATAACATCGGTCAAAGGAAACAAGATAAAACCTGACCATATGCAAACACATATAAAACATATATAATACTGTATGTATATTTGCATACATATACAGTATTGTATGTGTACATGCACATCTATACATACTCTCATACATATACATGTACACATTTTGCTCTTACCATCTCTTTTTATTGATTGTTTTTTCTCCAAACTTACATTTTAAAGTGGATGCCTAGATATGCCTATCCTTGTCTATATTCTTCTCTAGCTGTGGCTTTTTCTACCATGACCATTTTCCAGATTTGTTTTTCTCTTTGTTACCATCCTTTATTATAATGTAACTTCTTGAAAGTAGGGATTACCTCTTTGTGTGCTTTTGAATTTCCAACATAGCATCATATTTAGAATATAGTAATAAATAAATAATAATAGCCAATGTTTATGTGGCATTTACTATGCACTAGGCATGGTGCTTAATGTTTTATAATTATTATCTAATTTGATTCTTACAGCAATCTTGAAAAATAGGTGCTATAATTATATGGATGAGTAAACTGAGGCAAACTAGGGATAATTACTTGCTCAGGGTCACATTGATAGTATTTAATAAATGCTTATTAACTTAACTTCAAACATACATATATACACACATAATATAATTATTCAAAACCAAAAGTTTGTGGTTTCCAACACATTCTTCCTTCTTGTTCTTTGCAAATCAATATTTTTTTATGATTGATAATGATTAAGTTCACAATAAAAAATGTTAAGGTGGACAAACGTATTATAGTCATCGGATAACTGATGGACAGCTTACATACTCTACTCATATACATAGAATCTCAAAAACTATGAAAGAAGTTCTTTTACCATATTTCAAAGATATTCCACAGAGAATTTCTCAAAATAAAGGTGACATTAAGACAGAATGAGAAAATAGTGTGGAATTACAGAGTGTTGAACTTGGGAAAATGAAGATCTGGGAGATCTGGTTCTAATCTTTCTTTAAATAATTAATTAGTGTGAAATTTTTTAGCCTCTCTAAGACTATTTTCTTATTTCCAAAATGCCAGCTCTAAAGTTATTCTGATAATATATAATTAAATAACTTGATATTTTCATTGCTCAATTTTCTCCATCTCTTCTGTATTTTTTTATTCAAGTAAGTGTCTTCTCTATGAGATGGTTACTCCAAAGGAATCTTACTGAGGAACTTATGTTATGAAAGCTCTATCAGATAATCAGTTTGTAAAGAGCAAGATTTCAGCTTTTCATGTGTTGAGAAAAAAAGAAGATATAATTTGCAACTGTCATCAGCCTATCCTAGTTTCTCTTTTCTCAGAGCACCATAAGCTGAGTTGAAAGCAATAAAGTAATTAATGTAAACAACTGTAAATCCTTTTTCAAATTAAAATGCCATATAAATGTCCCAAAATAGCACACTGCCTCAGGACAAGAGAAAAAACAAGCATATTTCTACTATCATGTCCTGGTGAAATAAACAGATATCTATCCATTTCTAATAAATTAGATAATTCTAAATTATTTGCATGTCAGGACAACTATAAAAAGTGTTACATTCTCTCCTGATTTCTTCCTGCCTTTGAAAAACTCAGGCACAAAAAGAATCCTAGAATAACATGAATGATAAATGGAAATATCTCAAAAAAATCAGATAGTGATGAATGAATTAGTGAATAAATGAATAAATGAGTAAATGAATTAGTCAATAAACAAATCAAGGAAGGAAAAGCATTTTTAAGTGCTTATAATATGTCAAGTAAAGATTGAGCATTTGAGAGAAAAAATTAAATGCAGTAGGGTACTTATTCTCAAGTAGCTTCCATTCTAATTGGAGGAGAAAGTATATGTATAATATATACATACACACATATATACATATACATATACATACATATATATATATATATTAGAATTTAGCAAGAGGGTCAATGAAATAGCTCAGAGTTTCTTAAGGACAATGGCTGGTTAAATGTGAAGGCCTATGGTCTTTAAGGCTCATCAGATGATCATATGGCAGTGCTCAGGGGTCGGGAAAGTACAGTACTAAGGCACATGATATGGCTTGGAGACCTTCAAGATGTAGCATCAGGGCAGTTGGCAAGTTCTGGTATTCTTCAATCTCAAAAGAACAATTGTAAACAAGTAGTAAGAGCAACTGAGTGGTTCTTCCTTTACAACTCTCCCAGTGGTATTCGTCATGATGAGGCTGTCAAGTTTTCAGTTGTCTTTACCTGGATAAAAAAGCCAAAGTCTGGGATATTCTGCTGTATATTACATGATCCAGTGATATTTCTAATTTCAGTAAATATATATTTTTCTTTTTTTTTTTTGTTAAAGCTTTTTATTTGTATAATATATGTATGGGTAGTTCCCCAACATTGATCTTTACAAAGCTTTCCATTACAAATTTTACCCCC
>JAJPUD010019710.1:0-26032 GCA_023553655.1 Myrmecobius fasciatus | reverse complement strand
ATTGCTGTATTAGTCTTTCTCCTTGCTTCAGTCTCTTTACTGGATTCTACTTAGAATTCAGTCCGATCAGTAATGATGTCACATTGCTTTTAATAAACTTTGCCTCTTGACCTAGGAGATGGGTTTAAGCCTGCAAATTCTTTTGAGACACCTTGCAACATCGGTCTGGACTTTTAGGGGCCCCCTTTCTCAACCTCAACAACTACCAACATTACCTATACCTTCAATGCCCCCTGCCCTAATGTTTTCTCCCAATTTCTTTTTGTTGCATTTCTGAGGTTCTGCTGGGAAAGGTAGTATGGCAGACCTCTTTGTTTGCTCCTGCGTTGGGTTGTGATTCTCCTCTCAGGAGCTTTCAGAACTGGCTGAAACCCTGCCTTAGAGTACTATTATACACTTTTTGGGGGAAGAACAAGGCCCTTTACTCTAGGATCAGCCCTCAGACATGCTCTCCCAAGCATGATCCCTCTACCCCCACTTCCAGGTGCCAGCCTCTCAACTCCTCTCATCAACTCCACTGGACTCAAAGATGCCACTGTACTGCACTGAATGTTATTGCTACAAGATGCTACTGCCTATGGGGAGAGATGATGGTGAGAAAGAAAACTCTTCTTCCCCCAGTTGTATTCTCCAAGTGGTTCAAGGAAAAAGAAGAATAATTTTTTTCCTCATCACTGGATAAAAAGACTCTCAGTTTCTTCCATTTATTCAAATTGGCACATACCCAGGGGGCAAATCCATTGTCTGGGTAAATCCAATCCTATTTCTTGAATCTTACACAAATGTTCATTCAAAAGTCTTATACTCTCCTTTTCATCAAGAGAATCAGGGAAACTACTGATGAAGGGTCCCCAGATTAACTGTCATATGCTATTCATTTTCATTTTCTTTGCTTCTCCACCAAGAAGTGTTAAAAGAGAAGGTCCAAGTTTGAATCAGAACATGTGCTAAGGTGTTAAAAGGGAAGGTCCAAGTTTGAATCAGAAAATGTGCTAATTTTTCTGATGTCTTTGGTTATATCTTTTACCAAGGCAATAGTATTTTCTCCTGGAAACATAATCTTCTCTCATGGGAATATTAACTATGAAATCACCCATATAATTTCCTCCCTTCCTTGCCCTTCATTCTAATCGTGTAATACAGATTGGGAATAGGAGGGCCCCACCAAGTGCTACGAGGATAGCCTTCCACAGACATCTCCCTTCCTGATGGTAGTTTTCTTCTTGGGCTCAGGTAGCAGGGCCACCTATTATCCCAACCAGTTATGTCCCCCATAAATGGAGTAAGTAACTTTTCACAAATAAAGATGCCTACCACAAAAGTCAGCAACAACAGAGATATTAAAATAAATAAACATATGCACATAGAAACAGATGGATGATTAGGTTAATACTCACTTACTTTTAGGATGTAATAACCATTTTTTTTTTGTTTTTGAAATTGTGCTCATGGCATCTAATGATCATTTGTCCTGATTATAAAAACTTGCCATTAGAGAAAAAAAGCAGGGATATGATAGCATCAAAACAGGTCTTTCAGGCCTTGACCTGAGAGCACATACAGGATACAGGATAAAGCATCCTTAACTCAGTTTTTCTTTCAGGTAATTGTCCCAGTTTTTAATTAATCATGTAGTAACAATCCACCTTAAGCCAGGTCAGGGATAATCATGTGGGTTCTTATTCAAAAGAACACTACTGGGAAACTAAGTTAGAAGGATCTCACCTCAACAGAAGCCAAGGTTGTCATCCTATTTTTTTTCCCCAGATACTAACTTCTACCTGTAACAATTCAGGATCACATTCTTCTGAATAGCTTGTGACATATTTCTTTCAGATGGTGGATCACTGGCTTGATGATTTATCAGACAGTCCTACCAGAATTTAAAACTCCAAATAATATCAGCTATAGTCCCAAGGGATTTTATCTCCAATACCGAATCTCATTAATCAAGGCTTCAGATGAATCTAGCTCTCAAGGATCATATATCCTAAAAAAGTATTGACTATGACCTTACATTGATAAAAGAGATTCATCCTAGAAGATTCACAGCTTATCTTTCAAGTAGATAGTTTTAAGTTCAACATTACACAAATCATTTTGCTTTTAAAATGCCCAATATGGGGCGGAGCCAAGATGGCAAACTGCAGACAGCGTTCTCTGTGAGCTCCTGAGACCTTCCCTCAGACCCAGACAAATTGAGCCTCCGAACTGGTTCGGGAGTGAGGGCTCCACCAAACACTTGGACTACAACACACTTCTATCAAAAATCTACTTTGAAAAAACTCCGGAGGTTAGTCTCAGGGGAATCGGCCACTGGCCACGATCAGACGCAGTGCGCTGGGGCGGAAATTGGGCTGAGACAGAGGTGGATTTTAGGCACCCAGGAAGCCCCTGGGAGACACCTGGGCCACTTTGCTCTGCTTGTGGGCAGGTGCTTTGGCAGATCTGCCTTTAGTAAGGGTGGATTGAGAGCAGCTGAAAATGTGGTTCTAGTGCAGATCTAGCCCGACCAGCCTCAGACCGGAAGTCAACTCAGCAAACTGCCCCAGGGCAAATTGAAACTGCGCCAGTATTCCCTGCTGGTGACTGATACCTTAGCTCAAAATTATGAGTAAGAAGCAGAAGAGAGCTCTCACCATAGACAGCTTTTACGGAGAGAAAGTAGAGAAGTCCCTAGATCCTGAGATTCTGAAAACAATCCCAGATGAAGCCACAAAGGCGGACTTAAGCTGGTCTCCCTTTCAGAAGGCTTACCTGGAAGATTGCATAAAGAATCTCAAAAGCAAGCTAGAAGAAGAATGGGGAAATAAATTGAGATCAGGGCAATAGAGATATCAAAAACTGGAAAACAGGACTGGTGAACTGGAAAAAGAAAACAATTCACTGAAAAACAAAATTGGTGAATTGGAAAAAATCACCAATCCACTGGAAAATAAAAATGGTGAATTGGAAAAAGACAACAATTTACTGAAAAACAAAATTGGTGAATTGGAAAAAGACAACAATTCACTGAAAAATAAAATTGGCAAAATGGAAAAAGAGTGCATTGAATCAAGAAATTCAATTGGCCAGCTACAAAAAGAGCTAAAAAAGATAATTGAAGGAAATAATACTTTAAAAATTAAAATTGAACAAATAGAAGTAAATGACTCAATAAGACTTCAAGAATCAGTCAAACAAAAACAAAAAATGAAAAAATAGAAGAAAATATGAAATATCTCCTAGTAAAACAACTGACTTGGAAAACAGATCTAGGAGAGACAATCTAAGGATTATCGGACTCCCTGAAAACCACGATGAAAAAAAGAACCTTGATGCTATCTTCCAGGAAATCATGAAAGAGAATTGCCCTGATGTTTTAGAATCAGAAGGCAAAATTGGCATTGAAAGAATTCACCAATCACCTCCTGAAAGAGACCCCATAATTAAAACCCCAAGGAATATCGTGGCCAAATTTCAGGACTATCACACCAAGGAAAGGATATTGCAAGCAGCTAGAAAGAAACAATTCATGAGTAGATGCCCATCAATTGGAGAGTGGCTGAATAAATTATGGTATATGCATGTTATGGAATATTATTGCTCTGTAAGAAACGACCAACAGGACGATTTCAGAGAGGCCTGGAGAGACTTGCATGAACTGATGCTGAATGAGATGAGCAGAACCAGGAGATCGTTGCACACGGCAACAACAGTACTATATGAGGATCAGTTCTAATGGACATGACTCTCTTCAACAATGAAATGCTTCAAACCAATTACAATTGTTCAGTGAAGAAGGACATATACACCCAGAGAGAGGGATGTGAAATGTGGACCACAACATAACATTTTCATGTTCTCTATTGATGTTTGCTTGCATTGTATTTCCTTTATCGGATTATTCTCTCTTATAGATACGATTCCTCCTGAACAAAAAAAATGATGTGTGGCAATAACTATGCATATATTCGATTTAAATATTCTAACATAATTATCATGGAGTGGATATCCTGCTATCTAGGGGAGGGGTGGGGAGTAGGGGGGGAAAATTTGTAACAGGAAGCTTTGTAAGGGTTAATGTTTAGGAATTACCCATACATATGTCTTGCAAATAAAAAGTATTAATAATAAAAAAAAGAAAGAAACAGTTCAAATACCGAGGAACTGTAATTAGAATTACACAAAATCTGTCAGCTTCCACATTAAAAGATTGAAGGGCCTGGAATCAGATATTCCAAAAGGCAAAAGAACTTGGATTATAGCAAAGAATAAGTTATCCAGCTAGAATGAGCATCATCTTCCAGGGAAGAAGATGGTCATTCAATGATACAGGAGAATTTCACCTATTTCTAATGAAAAGACCAGATCTGAACAAAAAATTTGACCTCCAAATACAGAACTCAGGAGAAGCATAAAAAGGTAAAAAGGAAAGAACTCTTGAGAACAATATTTCTACTATAGGTATCCTTAAAGAATGGGGATATAATTCGATTTTTCTTTGATAATAATGGAAAGGAAATTAGAGGTGGAAGGGATACCATACTGAAAAAAAGGGGGGAAAGGAGGCAAAATAAAGTAAAAATAAAGGAGGTAAAATAAGGCAAAATCTCATAAAGAGACATAGAAGATCTAATATAATTGAGGGAAAGAAGGGAGGGTGATGAGTATTGTGTAAACCTTACTCTCATTAGATTGGACTCAAGGAGAGTATATCAGACACATTTGGCTTCAAAGAAAGGCCTGACCCTCCTTGTGGGAAGGTGGGAGGGAAAGGAGGAAAGGAAAGGGATAAACTAATAGAAGGATTAGGGGAAAGGTATAAAGGGGAGGGAGGTATTCCTAAAGTGGGGAGGACTATTGGTGGGAGGTGGTCATCAAAATAAAGTAGTGGGGAGGGGGGAAGGGGGAGGGGAAAGGGAAGAGAAAATCATAACTCTGGGTAAATAAGATGGCAGGGAATACAGATATAGTTATTTTAACTGTGAATGTGGATGGGATGAACTCTCCCATAAAACAGAAGCAGGTAGCAGACTGGATTAAAAGCCAAAATCCTACAATATGTTGTTTACAAGAAACACATCTAAAACATAGAGATACATACAGAGTGAAGGTAAAGGGCTGGAGCAGAATCTTCTATGCTTCAGGTGAACAAAGAAAGGCAGGGGTAGCAATCCTTATCTCGGATCAAGTAAAAACAAAAATAGATCTAATTAAAATAGATAAGGAAGGAAACTATATTTTACTAAAGGGTATCATAGACAATGAAGCTGTATCAATACTAAACATATATGCACCAAGTGGTATAGCATCCAAATTCCTACAGGAGAAACTAACAGAGATGCAAGGAGAAATAGACAGTAATACTATACTAGTGGGGGATCTCAACCTTGCTCTCTCAGAATTAGATAAATCAAATCACAAAATAAATAAGAAAGAAGTTAGGGAGGTAAACAAAAGGCTAGAAAAGTTAGGTATGATAGATCTCTGGAGGAAATTGAATGGTGATAGAAGGGAGTATACTTTTTTCTCAGGGGTTCATGGAACTTATATGAAAATTGATCATGTATTAGGGCATAAAAACCTCAAAATCAAATGCAGAAAAGCAGAAATATTAAATGCAACTTTCTCAGATCATGATGCAATAAAACTCACATGTAATATAAGGCCAGGAGAAAATAGACCACAAGTTAATTGGAAATTAAATAATCTAATCCTGAAGAATGAATGGGTGAAAGAGCAAATTATAGACACAATCGATAATTTCATCCAGGAGAATGACAATGAGTCAACATACCAAAATTTGTGGGACACGGCTAAAGCAGTTATAAGGGGTAACTTTATATCTCTAGATGCTTACTTGCATAAAACAGAGAAAGAGAAGATCAATGAACTGGGCTTACAATTAAAAAAGCTAGAAAAAGACCAAATTAAAAACCCTCAAGTAAATACCAAATTGGAAATTCTGAAAATTAAAGTGGAGATCAATAAAATTGAAAATAACAAAACTATTGAATTAATAAATAAAACTAAGAGTGGGTTTTATGAAAAAACCAACAAAATAGATAAGCCTTTAGTTAATTTGATTAGAAAAAGGAAAGAGGAAAATCAAATTGTTAGTCTCAAAAATGAAAAGGGAGAACTTTCCTCCAATGAAGAGGAAATTAGAGTAATAATTAGGAGTTAATTTGCCCAACTTTATGCCAATAAATTTGATAATGTAAATGAAATGGAGGAATATCTACAAAAATATAGATTGCCTAGGTTAACAGAAGAGGAAATAAATTATTTAAATAGCCCCATATTGGAAAAAGAAATAGAACAAACTATTAATCAACTCCCTAAGAAAAAATCTCCAGGGCCAGATGGATTTACATGTGAATTCTACCAAACATTCAAAGAACAATTAATCCCAATACTATACAAACTATTTGAAAAAATAGGGAAAGAATGTGTACTACCAAATTCCTTCTATGACACACATATGGTGCTGATAGTTAAACCAGATAGGGAGAAAACTGAGAAAGAAAACTATAGACCCATTTCCCTAATGAATATTGATGCAAAAATTTTAAATAAGATTTTAGCAACGAGATTACAGAAAGTTATCCCCAGGATAATACACCATGACCAAGTAGGATTTGTAACAGGAATGCAGGGCTGGTTCAATATTAGGAAAACTATTAGCATAATCAATTACATTAATAACCAAATTAACAAAAATCATATGATTATCTCAATAGATGCAGAAAAAGCCTTTGATAAAATACAACACCCTTTCCTATTAAAAACACTGGAGAGTATAGGAATAAATGGGCTTTTCCTTAAAATGATTAGTAGTATCTACTTAAAACCTTCAGTAAGCATCATATGTAATGGAGTCAAACTAGAACCATTCCCAATAAGATCAGGAGTGAAACAAGGCTGCCCACTGTCACCATTACTATTTAATATTGTATTAGAAATGTTAGCTTTGGCAGTAAGAGAAGAAAAAGAGATTAAAGGAATTAGAGTAGGTAATGAAGAAACTAAATTATCACTCTTTGCAGATGACATGATGATATACATAGAGAACCCTAAAGACTCAACTAAAAAACTACTAGAAACAATTCACAACTTTAGCAAAGTTGCAGGATACAAAATAAATCCACATAAATCATCAGCATTTTTATATATTACCAATAAAGTTCAGCAGCAAGAGATACAAAAAGAAATTCCATTCAAAATAACTGTTGATAGTATAAAATATTTGGGAATTTATCTGCCAAGGGAAAGTCAGGAACTATATGAACTAAACTACAAAACACTTTCCACAGAAATAAAATCAGACCTAGTCAATTGGAAAAACTTAAAATGCTCATGGGTAGGCCGAGCGAATACAATAAAAATGACAATACTACCCAAACTAATTTACTTATTTAGTGCCATACCAATCAAACTCCCAAGAAATTATCTTACAGATCTAGAAAAAATAGTAGCAAAATTCATTTGGAAGAACAAAAGGTCAAGAGTTTCAAGAGAATTAATGAAAAAAAAAGGCTGATGATGGTGGACTTGCTGTACTAGATCTAAAACTATATTATAAAGCTGCAGTCATCAAAACCATTTGGTACTGGCTAAGAAATAGAGTAGTCGATCAGTGGAATAGGATAAAATCACCAGACAAACTCGGCAATAACTATAGCAATTTAGTCTTTCATAAACTCAAAGACCCCAGCTTCTGGGTAAAGTACTCACTATTTGACAAAAACAGCTGGGAAAATTGGAAAGTAGTGTGGAAGAAATTAGGGCTTGACCCACATCTAACACCACATACCAAGATAAGATCTAAATGGGTTCATGATCTGGATATAAAGAGTGATAGTATAAGTAAATTAGAGGAACATAAGATAGTGTACCTCTCAGACCTATGGAGATGGAATAAATTTATGTCCACAGAAGAACTGGAACTCTTAATTGAACACCAGATAGATATCTTTGACTATATTAAGTTAAAAAGTTTTTGTACAAACAAAACCAATGCAGTCAAGATTAGGAGGGAAGCAATAAATTGGGAAATCATCTTTACATTTAAGGGTCTCATCATAAAGGTCTCATCTCTAAAATATATAGAGAATTGTCTCATATATATATATAAGAATTCAAGCCAGTCTTCAATAGATAAGTGGTCAAAGGATATGAACAGACAATTTTCAGAGCATGAAATTAAATCTATTTGTAGTCATATGAAAAGGTGCTCCAAATCACTATTGATCAGAGAAATGCAAATCAAGACAACCCTGAGGTACCACTTCACACCTGTCAGATTGGCTAAAATGACAGGAAAAGATAATGATGAATGTTGGAGGGGATGTGGGAAGACTGGGACACTGATGCATTGTTGGTGGATCTGTGAACGGATACAGCCATTCTGGAGAACAATTTGGAACTATGCTCAAAAAGTTATCAAACTGTGCATACCCTTTGACCCAGCAGCATTTCTATTGGGCTTATATCCCAAAGAAATCATAAAGGAAGGAAAGGGCCCCACATGTGCAAGAATGTTTGTGGCAGCCCTTTTTGTAGTGGCTAGAAACTAGAAACTGAATGGATGCCCTTCAATTAGAGAATGGCTGGATAAATTATGGTATATGAATATTATGGAATATTATTGTTCTGTAAGAAATGACCAGCAGGACGATTTCAGAGAGGCCTGGAGAGACTTGCATGAACTGATGCTAAGTGAAATGAGTAGAACCGAGAGATCAATATACACGGCAACAGCAATACTATATGACGATCAATTCTGATGGACATGGCTCTCTTCAACAATGAAATGTTTCAAACCACTTCCAATTGTTCACTGAAGAAAGCCATATACACTCAGAGAGAGGGATGTGAAATGTGGACCACAATATAACATTTTTATACTCTTGATTGATGTTTGCTTACATTGTGTTTCCTTTATCTGATATGTCTTTTGTGTAGATACGATTTTTCTTGCACAGCAATGATAAGTTGGGAAATATGTATACATATATTCGATTTGCCAAGTATTTTAACATAATTAACATGTAGTGGATATCCGGCCATCTAGGGGAGGGGTGGGGAGTTGGGGGGAAAAATGTGTAACAGAAAGCTATGTAAGGGTTAATTTTGAAGAATTACCCATACATATGTTTTGCAAATAAAATAAAATTAAAAAAATAAAAAAACAAATAAATAAAATAAAATGCCCAATACATAGAAAAATTTTAAATTACATATTTTCCATAACAGAAACATGTTCAAAGGGACAAAGGCAAAAACTATTATTTTCAGAATCCCTTTAAATAATGAATACAACTTTAAGATGACTGAATACAACAAATTAAAACATACTGATTTCACAAAAAAAATTACAATTAGCCTTAATGATTTCTTTATTTAAAAAAAAGTTAATTCAATTTCCTCCAACTGAGGAATTGCTTTAAACTTATCTCTTTTTTTTGGGAAATATAAGTAACAGGTACAACACGAATATTGTTAAAATTCCCCTAAGCGCAAACATTTTCATCTCCCACCAAACCATTCCTAATTGCAAAATCAATTTTAGTGATTATAAATTGTCCTTAATAGAGCATTCATTCTTGAAGTTCCTCTATAGGTCCTGTAAGCCTAGTATTCTTCATCTTTCAGACTACAGTCTGAAAGGTCTGGTAAGGTCCTTCCTACTCGGCTTCTTCCAGGACTTGGTGAGCCCCCACTCTCTTGCAAACTGCAAACTCCAAACTCGAAAGGTGTTGCCGAGTCAGCAATCCTTGTTTCCTAAGGCCTAAAAATGGATGAGGACGTGGCCAGTATATAATTCCTTAAAAACTTATCCTTTGTTTCAAAAGAGGGTCTTTCTCTTTCTTCTCCCAGATAGAATAAATCAATCTTATGAGGAAAATCCCAGGTCACTTCTGGAGACAGTTCTAATTCTTTAACAAAGCAATAGGCAAACATTTGTCCAAGGCAATCTAGTCTGTAATGTCAATTTAGTAATCAGTTTCTTAAGAATCTGATTCATCATGTTTGTGGCAGCCCTTTTTGTAGTGGCTAGAAACTGGAAACTGAATGGATGCCCATCAATTGGAGAATGGATGAATAAATTATGGTATATGAATGTTATGGAATATTATTGTTCTGTAAGAAACAATCAACAGGAGGATTTCAGAGAGGCCTGGAGAGACTTGCATGAACTGATGATGAGTGAAATGAGCAGAACCAGGAGATCATTATAAACGGCAACAACAAGACTATATGATGATCAATTCTGATGGACATGGCTCTCTTCAACAAGGAAATGTTTCAAACCAGTTCCAATTGTTCAGTGAAGAAAGCCATATACACCCAAAGAGAGGGATATGAAATGTGGACCACAACATAACATTTTCATGCTCTCTATTGATGTTTGCTTGCATTGGGTTTCCTTTCTCTGATTTTTTTTCTTGTAGCTATGATTTTTCTTGCACAACAATGATAAGTCTGGAAATATGTATACATATATTCGACTTGTCAAGTATTTTTAACATAATTAACATGAAGTGGATTTCCTGCCATCTAGGGGAGGGGTGGGGACTAGGGGGGAAAATTTGTAACAAGAAAGTTTTGTAAGGGTCAATGTTGAAGAATTACCCATACATATGTTTTGCAAATAAAACACTTTAATGAAGAAAAAAAATTACCGTAAAAAAAAAAAAAGAACCTGATTCATCCTTTCCACTTTCCCAAATGAGGGAAGTGTATGGAATTGCCACTCAATTTGCAATCTTTCCCATTATTTCTTATAAAACCTTAAAAGTAAAATATGTTCCTTTATCAGAATCAATTATCTCTACCAATCCATACTAAGGTACAATTTGTTCCAATGTTATATCCTTCTTAGCAGCAGAACTCAGGGAAAAACTTCCATTCATTCCCTTATATCTCTGTTTCTCCACTGGAGTCATTTCATTAAAACCTAACCTAAATATTCTGGAGCCAGGCTCCCTCTCTCTCTCCCTGGGGGAAATTCTTCAATACTTCTTATTTATTTTTTATACCTTTCAGATACAATTTGCTTTGCAATTACACACATCCCTATATGACAAATTGGCTTGCTTTTACTTCTTTATTAAAGGGAAAAAGCAAGACAAACCTTAAGATTAATATTCTAAATAGCCTTGGATCAAATTTCACAAAATTTATGCCATATGTATTTTTTTCCCTGAGGCAATTGGAGTTAAGTGACTTGCCCTGGGTCACATAGCTCGGAAGTGTTACCTGTCTAAGGGCAGATTTGAACTCATATCCTCCTGACTTCATGGTGCTCTATCCACTGTGCCACCTAGCTACCCCTATGCCATATATCTAGCTGGGCCGACAAAATGTTAAAGCAAAGATATACATCAGTTAAAGACCTTATCTTTCCAACTCTGCCTGATCTTTTCCTAACCAGCCACAGAGGCTGACTCTTGAACTCTTACTCAGCTTTTAACCCAGAACATAGAATGTAAAGACACACACACACAGAAATCACACATACACACAGAAATCTATTTTATATACAGATTTGGACATACTCAATTAGCCCTGGGAACATCCTCCCCATATAGAGTAATCATTTTCGGCAGTGGGAGACTTTTGGCTGAGCCCTCCTATTTTGAATATCTTTCAGAGCACCCCTCCAGAGTCTCTCAACTCAAGGGTGGACATAAAGGTCTCACAGGTTAGTCTCTCCGAGTCACCTCTGAAGCCCCAGAGACCTAAAAGGCCTCTCCTGTCCAGAGTACCCCCTCCAGAGTCTGTAGCACCCCTCCAGAGTCTGTGAACTCAAGGTTGACTCAAGGGTCTCACAGATAACTTACCCTTTGGCATTCTGTGCAGGAAAGTTGCCTGACTGATAGCCATCCCCAATCCCTGCCACTTGAGTTTTGCCATGGAATTTACTCATTTGCTGACTTTCGTTTTGCCTGGAATCTCTCCTCATAGACCACTTGACCTTGGAAGCAGAGAAAGGTCCTGGAAGTTCCCAGGCTGCCTAAAGCAAGGCAGGGCTCTACATCCTGCTAGTTCTCTTAAGACCTTGACCATTCACCAGGCCACATGATCCCAGAGAGCCCCCATAAACTGTGGGACAAGACTACCGGCTTAAATAAATCAAATAAATTAAGGAGACTTCTCAAGGCAAAAGCAGAAAGGAATTTTACTATGATCTTCTGAGAAAGGGGTCTCCCTCCCCACAAACAGTAAGGCAAGGAGAGACAAGGCCCAGTTAACAGACAAGAATTATGTAGTGACCTGAACCAATGCTCCCTATAGATTAGATCTTTGTCCCGATTAACCAGAACAAATGACTTCACATTCTGTCATAAATACAGAAAAAATTTTCAACCCAACTTCATCTTTAGGATTACTAAATTACCTTCTATGGGAGTTTCAGTGCCAAGGTGGCCCCAACTTAGTCTCACAAAGAAAAGGTCCCACTCTTCATAAACCATATGATTTCTGGAGAAAGAAACCTGGCCCTGGGGCACAGATGACCTTCACTCAATCTTTAGAGCAAGATGGATCTTCACTCCATCTTGTGAGATAGCTTTCACAGTTCACTTCATTTAACAATAATAATAGCTAGCATATATGTGCTTTAAAATTTTCAAAATGCTTTGCAAACATCTTATTTGATTCTCACAACAACCCTGAAAGGTAAATTCTGTTATTATTCCCATTTTGCAGATATGGAAAGTCGGTCATTTGATGATTAAATGGCTTACCCAAAGTCACATAGTTAAAGTTTGAAGAGTACTGGGTCTGGAATTACAAAAACCTGAATTCAAATTTGACTTCAGACACTTACTAGTTGTGTGGCTCTGGGCTAGTCATTTAACCCTATTTCCTGTAAAAATGTGCTGGAGAAGGAAAAGGCAAATAACTCCAGTATCTTTGCCAAGAATATCCCAAAAGGAATTATGAAAAGTTGGACATGATTGAAAAAAGTGACTAAATAAGACTTCCTGACTCCCGGTTATCAAGTTGTCTACTGGACCACCTAATGTCAGAAGAATCAAATTTGTAAGTAATCCAAAGGGAAAGGTAAACATCACCTTGCTTGGTAAATATCACCAATAATGATGATTACAAGGAGGCCTGGGAAAACTGTGCAAAATGTTAGATTCAGAATCTAAAAACATATATGAAATCCTAGCTCTGTACTAATACTTGTTTGACCTTTGGGAGATCACACCACTTCTATATGTGTCTGTTTCCTCATCTGGAAAAAAAAGGGGTTGAAATTAAGATTACTGCCGGTTCTAAATCATTTATCGTATAATCCTTGGTGACTTTAAAAAACTTCATTAGAGACATGTAGGGTAAGAAAAGAAGATAAACTGGTTGTGTAGGTAGAATGAGAGATACACATTCAGTGATATGATTGCATGTTTACCTGAGAAATATTAAAAGACCTTTAAAGAGAAAACCTTCCAGCACATTGACTAGCTCCTTGATGGATGGGGATGAACAAGAACCACACAATTTTAGAAGGTATCACTGTAATCTGATCTTGAAAAGGCATTGCTATTGTTCAGTTATTTCAGACATGAGTGACATTTTGGAATCCCAATGGTTGTTTTCCTGACAAAGAAACTTGAGTGGCTTACCAGTTTCTTCTCTAGCTCATTTTACAGATGAGGAAACTGAGGTAAACAGGTTTAAATGATTTGCCCAGAGTCACATAGCTAGTAAGTATCTGAAGTCAGATTTGAACTTAGGGAGATTAGTTTTCTTGACTTCAGGCAGGGTGCTCTATCTACTGTGCAGCTGCCCTGGGGAAATAACCACCACATCAATGAGATAACAGATATAACAAACTTTGGAGGTTGTAAAAAATTTTTGTTACATGGATTTCATACACCTTTGAACTCCTGTAGATATTCCAAATTCAGTGTAGTTATTTTGTTAGTCAAATTGTGCAATTTATAACAAGAGGCCCCATCCAGTGGATTCTTTACTGCCAGACCATACATATGACATATAAATTAAATTGCAAAATTACTGATCTATAAAATAAATGTTAATAACAAGAAAGGAATTAAGTAGCAGAGACAATCTATGCCCAATAAACAAATATATGTAACGTTCTACACTTCCGCAGAGGGGGTTAGAATAGGCTACCAAATAAAAACTTGCTGGAGAAGGCTAATGAAGAGATGGAGAAACTATCCTGTGCATGTGGACAAATGAGATAAGGGACCTGTGAATCAACCCTCAGTCTTTTCTCAGCATGCTGGCAATGTCAGTCACTGAGATCTGCTAACCTGGGGGAGGGTCAGATGAGGGATGAAGAAATCTGTTGCTCAGGACTCATCAGGTTTCTGCCTGACCTCCTATATCCCGGCTTGCTCCCGCTGTTCTGTAAACCTTGCTTTTCTTAATCTAGTCTGCAGGTCCAGCCCCATGCTCACAGCTGTTCAGTCCGGTCACTTCTCTTCTTCCCTCTCCATATGTCTCTACTTCTCTTTCTTTATCAATTTTTCTTGCCTGCTGCAGCCCCCATATTCAATTATAATTTCCCTAGGAGTCCCTGCCAGTCACTTCTTCAATGAACAACAGTTTCCCTCTGTCATTACTATGGACAATTGAAGCTTTCTTGGACAGCTTTCTATTCAGGATAGCCTGTCTACTACATTTTTTCCTATTACATTCAAATCTATGAACTGATTTATTCTTTTCAAGCCACATTCACTCTAAACATAAATGACTCCCTTGCCTGACAATTGAACACTTGTGGAAACTTTTTCAGGAGTACCATTTTTGTAATCAATTGCCCCTGTAGAAAATCTAGATATTGCTATGCCTTCCATATAATTTTCTTTTTCTTTTCTTTTCTTTTTTTCTTTTCTCTTTTTTTTTTTTGCTGAGGCAATTGGGGTTAAATGGCTTGTCCAGGGTCACACAGCTAGGAAATGTTAAGTGTCTGAAGCCAGATTTGAACTCGGGTCTTCCTGACTTCAGGGCTGGTGCTCTATCCACTGTGCCATCTAGCTACCCCCATATAATTTTCTTTTAATAATAAAATGTTTCATCTGTTTTGCCCAAAGTAGTTTTGCATATTGGCTTTTGCTTAGGAAAAGAACAGACTTTTTATTGTTTCAGATAGGGAAAAAAATAGGAGGATTATAAAAGCATTTAGGGACCATAGTGATCATCTAGACCCACCCTCTCTGCTGTAGTCTGGGAAAACCTCTTGTTTTTCTTGTCCAGATTTTTCTGTCTAACAAGCTGTCTATTCCTCAGAAATAGCTCTTTCTCCTCACTGTACCCACATCCCAATATATAGAAACCTTTTTACTTGGAACTTTTCCAGACTAGAAATGACCAGTTTCCTAAGAAGGAGTGCAGCCCCAAATACTAGAGGAAAAATTTATATTCCTATGCTTGCTTGATCTCAGTAAAATCTCTTAGCAAAAACTAAAAAAAAAAATCATACCCATAAGGTACTTTCTCTTTCTTCCACAAGGGTTTTATTTATTTAAAAGGTAAGGGAAAGGCCATATTTTGTGAAACACAGAAAACAAAAAAGCAGTTTGAAAAGAAACATAATCAGTTCTGTGAACAGCCCCTCAAGTAAATGTGTTTGTAGAGATACAAAATACCAAGATTAGAGTGAAAGTATGCTTCTCAAGAGGCAAAAGTGTTGAGGTTCAGAAGGAACCCCCCAAAGATTGGAGGTTGCAGACTAGTGTCACACATGGTATCTCAAAAGATACAGGAGGGGAGGCACACAACTTGAAGATGGCAGCAACAGAATCCAGGGGGTGCTGAGTGTCAGAATCAATTAGCCAAAGGTATTCAGGTTGAACAAGTAGGTAGGAGTTCATAGCTTGGAATCTGGAGGAAACAAATCTCACAAGTAGATTGAGGGGGAAAAAAATAAGAAAAGTGGAGTTAGTATGGGGTTTACTAAAGACAGTAACCAGGAACACCACCCAGAGGAAGACTGGCTGGGAGGGAGGGGAAAGGGAAGAGATGTAGCTATCTTGAATGTCTCCCATAGAAAGCATTTCCTAGGTTAAATACCAAAGAACACTTTCCCCAAAATCCCTGCTTTATATCCTGTAGCTCCCTTCCTCAGCCTGGACCCCACTAGGGAGGGACAGCTCTACATCACTTATCTACATGAAGCAACTCCAGAAAATAAGATATCCATCCCTTTGTCCCAAATGAATTTGGGCTTCAAACTGCCTGAGAGGGAAAATGATGAGATATAGCTCCTAGGGGAAAACAGCAGTGATGGGATCCCCTGAACTTAGGGTGTTTTTGTTTGGTCTGATTCTAATGTCTTCTGGTCTGATTCTGGTAAGATTCTAAAGTCTGCTAATTGTCAAATAGACAAATCTCCTGGTCAGTGATAACCAAATTCCTGAGGCAATAGTGAATAAACCACTCCTCAGTTCCACCCCTAGGCCATAAAATTAGCATATCAGCAGCATGAAACACCTGATCTTTCTATCTTTTTCCTGTAAATTTATCTTCTTGCTCCTGGTTCTTTGCTAAATGCTTTTGGAACTTAGCCTGCTTCAAATGGCATTACAATTACAATAAACTTTGACCCTTGACTTGGAGATGGGTTCAAGCCTGCAAATTCTTTTGAGACACCTCGGGATACTGGTCTGTGACTCCCAAGCTTTGGGGTCTCTTCTGAACCTCAACAAAAGAACTGACCTAATATAAAGCTAGATGCAGTGTATTGTTTAATTTACATGTGAGGTAGATTTTTTTTGAGGGTGGTACTGGGTTTTTTGTTTAGGGTTTGGGTTTTTTTTTAAATACTAAAACTGGGAAACTGAATTTTAAAACTTTTTTTGGCATTATGGAACTACTATAGAATAACTATTTGGGTAATATCAGAGAGAAATGTGGATTTGAGATTAATTAACCACTACATTAGTCACTAAATCCAGATAATCTTTCTGTAATTTTTGGTGGCAATGGCCTGGCCTTGAGTTGTCATCATAAATTACTCTGTTGGAGCAGGTAGATGGCACAGTGGATAGAGCACTAGCCCTGAAGTTGGGAGAATTTGAGTTGAAATCTGGCTTCAGACATTTAACTTTTCCTAGCTGTGTGACCCTGAGCAAGTCACTTAACTCCAATTCCATCAGCAAAAATAAATTAATTAATTAATGAACAAATAACTCATTCACTTTATTTCCATAGACAAAATTCCAAGACTTAACCATTTGTTTGTTGCTTTTTTGGCTGATTTTTTAGCATCATTATAAATACTATTATTTTGGGGGCAGCTAGGTGGCGCAGTGGATAGAGCACCAGCCCTGAAGTCAGGAGGACCTGAGTTCAAATCTGGTCTCAGACACGCAACAGCTGTGTGACCCTGGGCAAGTCACTTAACCCCAATTGCCTCAGCAATAAATAAATACTATTATTTTTTACCTCTGCCAATATCTCTTAGACCTTTCTCTTTACTCCCACTGTAACTGCCTTGTATTTATTCCCATCTCTTCATCTAAACTATTGTAATACCACACTAATTAGTCTTCTTGTATCTAAGCTATCTTTTCTTCAATCCATTTCCCACACCATTTCCTGATCAAGCTTTCTAATGGACTGCTATGATGATGTCATCCCTCTACTGAAAAACCTTTTGTGGTTCCTTATAGTCTATTCAATAATGCATAAATTCTTTACCTTGACATTTAGTCACTACAATCTGGTTCCAATTCACCTGTCCAACTTGGTCATATATTCCTGTTTCATATATTCTATGTTCTAGTTAAACTGGACTATTTTCTAATATTTGTTCTTATTCACATCATCACCAATGCCTGGAATGGAGTCACCTCCTAATCCCAAATTTTTTTTTTCAAATTTCCATGTGTCATTTTGTTCAAGACACAGCAAAGATGTTACCTCATCCATGAAGCTTTTGTTTGCCCCAGGTGAAAACAATTTCCTCTGCCTTCTATTTTCTATTACTTTGCCTTTGCATTTATTTAACTCACCTACTAGGTTATTTATTTTTGTACTTGTCTTCCCTTGTTAAAATGTAATCTTCTTGAGAGTCAAACCTATTTTATCTTTGCATCTGTGTTTGAATCCATACTGTCTAAACACGGTAGATGTTTAATTAATGTTTCTTGAATGAAAAATGAAGATACAAATGAAATGCTGTATTTTTATGTATCAAAAATTAATAGAATTTAGAACAGAAAGATTTCTTAGGACTCAAAAGTCTAGTAGAAGAAATGAACTGACTTACTGAAACTCACATAGCTAGTAAGCTAATAAGTAGCAGCATCAGGAGTCAAATCTAGGCCAAATTCAGTGCTGTTTCCTAACACTAACTACATTGCTTGGGTGTCAATCAATCAATCAATCAATAGTTTTTTTAACATTTATAAACCAGGCATTGTGCTGGGTGCTATCTTCTAGTAGACCATTCAAAACTAAAAGATGGTGGTCTTGACCCATTGTTACCTCTTAATCTATCCAGCCTGTTTGCAACTATTAGCAGTCAGACCAAGAAAGGGTTAAATCTATTAACTGGATTGAAAATGGATATATGTGAGCACCTACATGTACACTGCATAATGTATGTTGTTTTGAACATATTTGTTTTGTGACAGTTTGGGAGGCATAAGGAAGCCCCTCCTAGGAAGACATGGGATTCCCCTATTAGCTCTTGTTTTCTACAGCTGGGCTCACAATGCCATATTCCCCCAGTGTAGGTACAGATGTCAAAAGGCTATTTGAGCATCACACGTTTACATCTAAGGAAAAGCTTATGGATCAGTCAATGACAGAGGGGAAAATAATCCCCTAATGAGTTTGGGTGCTGATAATAAACAATAATAATCAGTACATGCAAAGTTTTATTGTAAGCATTGGGAGACAGGTAGAAATGAAGAAGGAGAATGGGGCCTATTTACCTCCTTCAGGAAGGGGGTGCTCCTGCTGGAGAAAAGGGTATGCTCCAAAGGGCCCATCTGACAGTGGGGTTCTTACCCTCTAATTTTGTAAGGCTTCCCTGGAACTGGCTAATTTGCAAATCAAGGGTCAAGGCAAAAATAATATTTTGGGGGTTTGTTAACAGGGAGAAAAAAAAGCAACTTATTGATAGACAAAACATTATTTTGGAGTTTTGCTTACTAGGGAGAAAAACAAGCCAGTGGTAGACAAAATATTGTCTGGGGGAACACAACTATACTAACCTTCAAAAAATGTGATTCTCAGTATTTTTCCATAACTGTTCTATAAGTGTACAGTTTTCTTTAAGGGGAGACCATTATGGTGGCCTCAAGACCATTAGGCCTAATCTCATAACAACATTCCAAAGACAAACATAAACTAGCTCTGAATCATCTAGTGTTTGATATCACCCACTTGGTTTTCCATGAGCATGAATAAACTAGTGCACATTAAGTACCTCACAGAGCTAGTATAGGGAAAGTACTATGTAATCCTTAAAGTACTATGTGACCTATTATTACTACTAATCTCCAAATCCTTTTTGACAGCTCTGCTTTGCTAGGATTGTCAAGGTGACTTAAGTAGTATGCAAAACATGGAAAGGAAGAGTGAAGGGAGCAGAACCAAGAGAACATTGTTATAATGGCAGCAATATTATTCAAAAAACAATTGTGAACAACCAAATTATTCTGAGCACTATAAATATTCAAATCAATTATAAAGGACATATGAAGAAAGATGCTATACACCTCCAGAAAAAAGAACTGATAAATAGAATTACATATCCTTTGCTTTTACACATAATTATAAATCTACATCAAATTGTGGTCTTCTCTAGTGCAGAATGAAGAGGAAGTTTGGAACTTGAAATGTAACCAAAAATAGAACTATGCAAATAAAGTTTTAATTCAATAGTATCATACTCCAAAAGAACCCCAATGCTTTGCTCACAACATTGAAGTCTTTTAGATGATTTCATAACACATTTTAAACCTACTCATTTTTGCAATAAATTTAATTCAGAACTATTGATCCATAAGATCTTTACAGGTTTAATACTTGTCTGTACTTGTAATTTCTTATTTGATTTGTGTGTGTGTGTGTGTGTGTGTGTGTGTGTGTGTGTATAGGTGGGTATTAGTGTAAAGTCTCTTAACTGAAAAGGCCTCTGCTGTTTAATACCTCATACCTGTCTTTCCCCCTGCATTTTCTGGATTTTTAGGCAGCAAAAAGAGATGAGGCAAAAGGGGGAAGAGAACAAACATTTATTAAGAATCTACTATGTGGGGTGTATGGGCTGTTCAGGGAGGTCTAGCACCTCTAGTATGAAGTCTTATTGAGACCTTTTCAGAGTTGCTCATCCACTTTTGGAGTCTACCTGGCATTCAGCTCTCACCTGTGGCTTCAAAAAGCTGCAACATGCAGTGGGCACACCCTTATAAAAATTTGCAAATGGGCTGAACTAGGTTGAGGGTAATAGGATTCAAATCCATTGGTGTGTTGGAGGTGGGGTATCTACTCCAAGCATGTGAAGTCTTCCCCTGGCAGAATTAGTGGATGAAAATAGTTTGTTCCAAGAGCCATGAAGGCAGCTGAAGCAGGTGTCCTGGAGGGCTTAGAGCTTGGTCAAACATTAAAGACACCAAGATCATCAACTGCATCCTGAACCATTGCCAATCATCTTGATTTCTTTCTTTTTTTTCCTTTTTTTAATTAAAGCTTTTTATTTTCAAAACATATACATGGATAATTTTCCAACATTGATCCCTGTGTTCCAAATTTTCTATCCCCTCCCCTAGATGTCAAACAATCCAACTTATGCCAAATGTTAAAATTTTTTTGTAAAATCCTATATATGTATATATTTATACAATTATCATGCTGCACAAGAAAAATCATATCAAAGAGGAAAAAAATGAGAAAAAACAAAATGCAAACAAATAACATCAAAAAGAGTTAAAATGATATGTTGTGATCCACATTCAGTTCCCATAGTCCTTTCTCTGGTTGACTTCTTTTTAGCCACTGGACTTTGATGACTGTAGAAGAGAGAATGAGACTGACAACTTTTTGCAACTCTTCCTGAGTCAAATCCAATTCACATGCAAGTTAAGACATCCACTTGATATCACTAGTCCTCTTTAAAAACAAAGGATGAACAACAACACCTATGTGCCAAGCACTGTGCTAAATATTATCTCATTTGATCCTCAAAACAACCTTTGAAGTTTGGTGCTATTATTATCATCACCATTTTATAGTTGAGGAAACTGAGGGAGACAGAGGTTGAGTGACTTGCCCAGGATCACACAGGTAGGTAGATTCTGAGCTGGATTTGAACTCATGTTTTCCTGACTTTAGGCCCAGCCTTTATCCACTGTACCACCTAGTTGGAAGTGGAGAGACCGGAATAGAATTTGCTGTACAGTGGGTAGTCCCCCTTCTTTGCCTTTCTCACTGATTACAAAGGTCTACAAATGGTCTTTGGGAGTTTCTATTTCTTATTGGAGAAAAGCAGACAGAATGCAAGAGAGGATTGGAGATTAGAGCATCAGAGTAGCCGACTTCAAATTATAATTTTATTACATTTTATTATAGTTAAGTTTCAAAAAAAATAGTTAAGTTTCATCCACTCTAAATGTCAAATGAGTATATTCCTGAGAATTTATCTTCAGAAGACAAGTCAAGATTGGGAATTTAAATGGAACGAGAACTGAGCCATCTGATGTTATGATTTTGACAGAATTAATACATGTCCCAAGTTTTGAATGCACCCAGAACACTTGGAAATGTATAGAATAGTTAGAGCATGGGAGGTGTTTTTGCATGAACTTAATTTGCTTGAATTGTTATAACTCTAGCTATAAATGCCACCTGGTGGCAACCACTTCAAACTCCATTTCTAATGAGGGAAACATACCAGTCATATATGGTACAAGTGTATTTATTTAATATATATCCAAATCTTACAGTTACCACTTTGTTATTATTATTATTACTACTAGTAGTTTAAGAAATATATTGTAAGTACTATTAGTCATTCATATAGCATTCAACTTAAAAATAGGGTATGTTCTGAGGATCAATAATTAGAATCACACACGATCTGTCAGCCTCCACATTGAAGGATCAAAGGGCCTGGAATCAGATATTCCGAAGGGCAAAGGAACTTGGATTACAGCCAAGAATAACCTATCCAGCTAGAATGAGCATTATCCTCCAGGGAAGAAGATGGTTATTCAATGATATAGGTGAATTTCACCTATTTCTAATGAAAAGACCGGATCTGAACAAAAAATTTGACATCCAAACACAGAACTGAAGAGATGCATAAAAAGGTAAAAAGGAAAGGACTCTTGAGAACTTTATTTTTACTAGGGGGATACTTAAAGTTTGGGGGTATAATTAACTAGATATTACTTTGATAATATGAAAAAGAGAACTAGAGGGGGAAAGGTTGTCATACTGGGGAAAAGAGGGAAAAAGTGGTAAAATAAGATCTAAAAAAAAGGAGGTAAAAACAAGGTAAAATCACTTGAAGAGGCAAAGAAAACCTAATATAATTGAGAGAAAGAGGGGAGGGAGATGAGCATTGTGTAAATCTTACTCTCATCAGGTTGGGCTCTAAAAGTGTATATCAGACATTTGATTTCACATAGAAACTTGTCTGTTGCTAGAGGGAAGTGGGAGGGAAAGGAGGAAAAGTAAGGGACAAACTAATAGAAGGGAAAATAGAAGAATCAGGGGAAAGGAGTAAAAACAAGGGGAGGGGATCTAAAGGATGGAGTATTGTTTGGGGGAAGGGGTCATCAAAAGCAAAGTACTGAGGAGGGGGGAAGGGAGAAAGGAGAAAGGAAAGGGGAAACCATAACTTGGGTAAATAAGATGGCAGGAAATAAAGAATTAGTTATTCTAATTGTGAATGTGAATGGGATGAACTCTCCCATAAAGCAGAAGTGGATATCAGACTGGATTAAAAACCAGAATCCCACAATATGTTGTCTACAAGAAACACACCTAAAACATAGTGACACATATAGGATGAAGGTAAACGGCTGGAGCAAAAAATATTATGCTTCAGGTGAACAAAAAAAAGCAGGGGTAGAAATCCTTATCTCAGATCAAGTAAAAGCCAAGATAGATCTAATCAAAAGAGATAAGGAAGGAAACTATATTTTATTAAAGGGTACCATAGATAATGTAGCAATATCTATACTAAATATATACGCACCAAGTGCAATAGCACACAAATTCCTAAGGGAGAAATTAAGAGAGATGCAAGAAGAAATAGACAGCCAAACTATACTAGTGGAGGATCTCAACCTTGCTCTCTCAGAATTAGATAAATCAAACTACAAAATAAACAAGAAAGAAACTAGGGAGATAAACCAATTGTTAGAAAAGTTAGGTATGATAGATCTATGGAGAAAGTTGAGTGGAGACAGTAGGGAGTTTACTTTTTTCTCAGCAGTCCATGGAACCTATACAAAAAAGGCAGAAATAGTAAATGCATCCTTTTCAGATCATGATGCAATAAAAATCACATGCAATATAAGGCCAGGAGAAAATAAACCAAAAGTTAATTGGAAATTAAATAATCTAATCCTGAAGAATGAATGGTTGAAAGAGCAAATCATAGACACAATCAATAATTTCATCCAGGAGAATGACAATAAGGAGACAACATACCAAAATTTGTGGGATACGGCTAAAGCAGTTATAAGGGGCAATTTTATATCTCTAGATGCTTACTTGCATAACATAGAGAAAGAAAACATCAACAAATTGGGCTTATTATTAAAAAAAACTAGAAAAAGAACAAATTAAAAACCCTCAATTAAATACCAAATTGGAAATTCTAAAAATAAAAGGAGAAATTATTAAAATTGAAAATAAGAAAACTATTGAGTTAATAAATAAAACTAAGAGTTGGTTCTACGAAAAAACTAACAAAATAGATAAGCCTTTAGTTAATTTGATAAGAAAAAGGAAAAAGTAAAATCAAATTGTTAGTCTCAAGAATGATAAGGGAGAACTTTCCTCCAATGAAGAGGAAATTAGAGCAATAATTAGGAGTTACTTTGCCCAACTTTATGCCAGTAAGTTTGATAATCTAAATGAAATGGAGGAATATCTACAAAAATATAGATTGCCCAGGTTAACAGAAGAGGATATACATTATTTAAATAGCCCCATATTAGAAAAAGAAATAGAACAAGCTATTAATCAACTCCCTAAGAAAAAATCTCCAGGGCCAGATGGATTTACATGTGAATTCTACCAAACATTCAAAGAACAATTAATCCCAATACTATACAAACTATTTGAAAAAATAGGGAAAGAATGTGTACTGCCAAAATCCTTCTATGAGACCGATATAGTGCTGATAGCTAAACCAGGTAGGGTGAAAACAGAGAAAGAAAACTATAGACCCATTTCCCTAATGAATATTGATGCAAAAATTTTAAATAAGATATTAGCAATGAGATTACAGAAAGTCATCCCCAGGATAGTACACTATAACCAAGTAGGATTTATACCAGGGATGCAGGGCTGGTTCAATATTAGGAAAACTGTCAGCATAATTAATTATATTAATAACCAAATTAACAAAAAAACATATGATTATCTCAATAGATGCAGAAAAAGCCTTTGATAAAATCCAACACCCTTTCCTATTAAAAACACTAGAGAGTATAGGAATAAATGGGCTTTTCCTTAAAATGATCAGTAGCATCTATTTAAAACCATCAGCAAGCATCATATGTAATGGAGACAAACTAAAACCATTCCCAATAAGATCAGGAGTGAAACAAGGCTGCCCACTGTCACCATTAATACTTAATATTGTATTAGAAATGCTAGCTTTAGCAATAAGAGAAGAAAAAGAGATAAAAGGAATCAGAGTAGGTAATGAAGAAACCAAATTATCACTCTTTGCAGATGACATGATGTTATACTTAGAGAACCCTAGAGACTCAACTAAAAAACTACTAGAAACAATTCACAACTTTAGCAAAGTGGCAGGATTCAAAATTAATCCACATAAATCATCAGCATTTTTATATATTACCAACAAAGTTCAGCAGCAACAGATACAAAAAGAAATTCCATTCCAAATAACAGATGATAGGATAAAATATTTGGGAATCTATCTGCCAAGGAAAAGTCAGAAACTATACGAACTAAACTACAAAACACTTTCCACACAAATAAAATCAGACCTAATCAATTGGAAAAATATTAAGTGCTCATGGGTAGGCAGAGCGAACATAATAAAAATGACAATACTACCCAAACTAATCTACTTATTTAGTGCCATACCAATCAAACTCCCAAGAAATTATTTTACAGATCTAGAAAAAATAGTAGCAAAGTTCATTTGGAAGAACAAAAGGTCAAGGATTTCAAGGGGATTAATGAAAAAAAAGGCAGATGAAGGTGGCCTTGCTGTACCAGATCTAAAACTATATTATAAAGCAGCGGTCATCAAAACCGTTTGGTACTGGCTAAGAAATAGAGCAGTAGATCAGTGGCACAGGATAGGTTATCAGGACAACCTAGGCAATAACCTTAATAATCTAGTGTTCAATAAACCCAAAGACCCCAGCTTTTGGGATAAATACTCACTATTTGGCAAAAACTGCTGGGAAAATTGGAAACTAGTGTGGAAGAAATTAGGGCTTGACCCATACCTAACACCACATACCAAGATAAGATCTAAATGGGTTCATGATCTAGATATAAAGAGTGACTTTGTAAGCAAGTTAGAGGAACGTAATATAGTTTATCTCTCAGACCTGTGGAGATGGAATAAATTTATGTCCAAAGAAGACCTGGAACTCCTAATTGAACACCAGATGGGTAATTTTGATTATATTAAGTTAAAAAGTTTCTGTACAAACAAAACAAATGCAGACAAGATTAGGAGGGAAGCATCAAATTGGGAAATCATCTTTACATTTAATGGTTCTGATAAAGGCCTCATTTCTAAAATATATAGAGAATTGTCTCGTATATATAAGAATTCAAGCCAGTCTTCAATAGATAAGTGGTCAAGGGATATGAACAGACAATTTTC
>JAJPUD010019709.1:0-26033 GCA_023553655.1 Myrmecobius fasciatus | reverse complement strand
TATTAAAAACACTAGAGAGTATAGGAGTAAATGGGCCTTTTCTTAAAATCATCAGTAGCATCTTTTTAAAACCATCAGCAGGCATCATATGTAATGGAGACAAACTAAAACCATTCCCAACAAGATCAGGAGTGAAACAAGGCTGTCTACTGTCACCATTACTATATAAGATTGTATTAGAAATGTTAGCTTTAGCAATAAGAGAAGAAAAAGAGATAAAAGGAATTAGAGTAGGTAGCGAAGAAACCAAATTATCACTCTTTGCAGATGACATGATGATATACTTAGAGAACCCTTATGACTCAACTAAAAAAACTACTAGAAACAATTCACAACTTTAGCAAAGTGGCAGGATTCAAAATTAATCCACATAAATCATCAGCATTTTTATATATTACCAACAAAATTCAGAAGCAATACATACAAAAAGTAATTCCATTCCAAATAGCAGATGATAGAATAAAATATTTGGGAATTAATCTGCCAAGGAAAAGTCAGAAACTATACGAACTAAATTACAAACCACTTTCCACACAAATAAAATCAGACCTAATCAATTGGAAAAATATTAAGTGCTCATGGGTAGGCATAGCGAATATAATTAAAAATGACAATACTACCCAAACTAATCTACTTATTTAGTGCCATACCAATCAAACTCCCAAGAAATTATTTTACAGATCTAGAAAAAATAGTAGCAAAATTCATTTGGAAGAACAAAAAAAAGGTCAAGGATTTCAAGGGGATTAATTAAAAAAAAGGCAGATGAAGGTGGCCTTGTTGTACCAGATCTAAAACTATATTATAAAGCAGTGGTCATCAAAACCATTTGATACTGCCTGAGAAATAGCGCAGTTGATCAGTGGCACAGGATAGGTTATCAGGATATTCTAGGCAATAACCTTTACAATTTAGTGTTTGATAAACCCAAAGGTCCCAGCTTCTGGGATTAGTACTCACTATTTTGCAAAAACTGCTGGGAAAATTGGAAATTAGTGTGGAAGAAATTAGGGCTTGACCCATACCTAACAGCACATACCAAGATAAGATCTAAAGGGGTTCAAAATCTAGATATAAAGAGTGATTTTGTAAGCAAATTAGAGGAACGTAATATAGTTTATCTCTCAGACCTGTGGAGATGGAATAAATTTATGTCCAAAGAAGATCTGGAACTCCTAATTGAACACCAGATAGATAATTTCGATTATATTAAGTTATAAAGTTTCTGTACAAATAAAACTAATGCAGACAAGATTAGGAGGGAAGCATCAAATTGGGAAATCATCTTTATATTTAATGGTTCTGATAAAGGCCTCATTTCTAAAATATATAGAGAATTGTCTCATATATATATATATAAGGATTCTAGCCACTCTTCAATAGATAAGTGGTCAAGGGATATGAACAGACAATTTTCAGATGATGAAATTAAAACCATCTCTAGTCATATGAAAAGGTGCTCCAAATCACTATTGATCAGAGAAATGCAAATTAAGACAACTCTGAGGTACCACTACACACCTGTCAGATTGGATAAAATGACAGGAAAAGATAACGATGAATGCTGGAGGGGATGTGGGAAAACTGGGACACTAATACATTGTTGGTGGAACTGTGAACAGATCCAACCATTCTGGAGAGCAATTTGGAGCTATGCTCAAAAAGTTATCAAACTGTGCATACCCTTTGACCCAGCAGTGTTTCTATTGGGCCTATATCCCAAAACAATCTTAGAGGAGGGAAAGGGACCCACATGTGCAAGAATGTTTGTGGCAGCCCTTATAGTAGTGACTAGAAACTGGAAACTGAATGGATGCCCATCAATTAGAGAGTGGCCCAATAAATTATGGTATATGAATGTTATGGAATATTATTGTTCTGTGAGAAATGACCAGCAGGACGATTTCAGAGAGGCCTGGAGAGACTTGCATGGACTGATGCTGAGTGAAATGAGCAGATCCAGGAGATTATTATATACAGCAACAACAAGACTATATGATGATCAGTTCTGATGGACATGGCTCTCTGCAACAAAGAATTGTCTCAAAACCTGTTCCAATTATTCACTGAAGAAAACCATATACACCCAGAGAGAGGGATATGAAATATGGACCATAACATAACATTTTCATGCTCTCTATTGAGGTTTGCTTGCATTGTGTTTCCTTTCTCTGATTTTCTTTTTTTTTTTCTTGTAGATAGGATTTTTCTTGCACAACTTGTCAAGTATTTCAATATTATTGACATGTAGGGGACTTCCGGCCATCTAGGGGAGAGGAGGGGACTGGGGGTAAAAATTGTAATGGAGAGCCTTGTAAAGATCAATGCTGGGGAACTACCCATACATATGTTATATAAATAAAAAGCTTTAATAATAATAAAAAAAATCTTAAAAAAATAAATAAATAAATTACCATAGCAAGTTAGTGTTTCAATAAATCTATGACTCCAATTTCTGGGATAAAAACTCACGATTTGATTAAAAATTCTGGGAAAAACTGAAAAAATCGTATGACAGAAATTGGGCATTGACCAATATCTAGCACCTTATAACAAGAGAAGTTTGAAATGGGTTCATGATTTCATCACACAAGGTGATAATTTAAACAAATTAGGAGAACGAAAGAAATTTTACCTCTCAGATATGTAGAGAAGGGAATAATTTATGGCCAAAGAAGATTTAGAGAACACTTTGAAATGCAAAATAAATAATTTGGATTACATTAGATTAAAAATATTTTGCAAACAAAGCAAATGCAGTCAAGACGAGAAGAGAAGCAGAAAGTTGGGAAAAAATTTTATGTGCCCTATTTCTGATAAAGGCCCTATTCCTAAAATAAAATATAGTGAATTAGCTCAAATTTATGAGAATACAAGCCATTCCCCAATGGATAAATGGTAGAAGAATATAAACAATAATTTTGAAGTGAAAAAATTAAATCCATCTATAATCATATGAAAGAATGTTCTAACTCACTGTTGTTTAGAAAAATGCAAATTAAGACAACTCTGAGGTACCACTACACATCTCTCATATTAGCTAAGATGACAAGAAAAGGTCATGATAAATGTTAGAAAATATGTGGAAAAACTGGTATAATAATACATTGTTTGTGGAATTGTGAAATGATCATACTTTTCTGGAGAGCAATTTGAGAATATGCTCTAAGTGGTATAAAATTGAGTTTAAATGAGATTGTTATATTATATGAATGTAATGTAATATTATTGTACTATAAGAAATGATGAGCAGGTTGAGTTTAGAAAAAACATTTGCAAAGATATACATGAATTAATGTTAAATGAATTGAGTAGAAAAAGAGAACATACACAAAGCAAAAAGATTATGTGAAGGTCAACTGTGATGGACTTCATTTTTTTCAGCAATTAGGTGATTCAAGAGCGATAACTAGGAAGAGTGAATGTGAATCAACCGATAGTATTTTTACTTTTTTGTTGTTCTTACTGTTTGCTTGTTCTTTTTTCCTTCTCATTTTTCTTTTTTTTCTTTTCCCTTTTGATCTGATTTTTCTTGTATAGCATGATGAATATGGAAATAAGTTCAGAAATACTGAACATGTTTAACCTTGATTGTATTGCTTGCTCTTGAGGAGAGGGTAGAGGGAAGAAGAAAAATTTGGAATACAAAGTTTTGCCAAGGAAAATGTTGAATGTATTTGGAAAAAATGTTATTTAAAAATGAGGAAAGAAAAAGAAAAATAGACACATACAGACATATATAGTTACTAAGTTAGAGACCAGCAGCTAGATGAGGGGAAGTGGATAACAGTAGGGGTATTCATTAGTTCTCATAAGAAATCATCCAGCAAAAGAAAAAGCAAAAAATAAAATAAACAAATGGGTAATCCTTATATCAATAGACAGATGCACAAACTAAGGAAATTTTGAAAAATGAACTATTGGAGATGTTAGAAGAAATAAATTTGATTTTAGCTGTCATGGAGACAAAGTTTTGAATAGGTACAGTGTATTACCCTGGAAGAGAATCGATGAAAGATAGCAGTGGATAACTTCATATATTGAGACATACACTCATGATAAAATTCTGTCCTCAGAATGGAGAAGCATGATATAAGGTTTTTAATAGTATGACATCACAATAGAAAACAGAAGTTATATTGCTGTGTAAGTATAGCTTAAACTATCTGGCCTAAAACAGTTATAGATGAGGATTTAGAAAACAGATCATACATCCTGACCAGAAACATGATATAATATGAAGGGCATACATATTATCTGGATATTTTCTAGAAACATCACTCTAAACAGAGTGATTAAAACAGAATTCAATGCAGTCTTACCTTCAGTTAATGCTAATTCACACTTTAAGATGATGAGCTCCTGAAAAAATTCCTGTCATATCTGATAATGACAAATGCGGAAGAATTCGATGATAAAATGAAAATTTGTTAATCTTGAGAGTACACGTCCACTCCATAATAAAGATGAAAATTCCTATTGGTCTGATAGTAAACTTTCAATTTTGAGGGAGATGATTTTACATGGTTTAGATTAAGCATAATTACCATTGCATGTCTTAAACATCTATAGGACTAATCAATTCAAAAATATAGGCAAATTTGAAATTTTAAAGACATTGGTAGAGGGGCAGCTAGGTGGCGCAGTGGTTAGAGCACCAGCCCTGAAGTCAGGAGAACCTGAGTTCAAATCTGGTCTCAGACACTTCCTAGCTGTGTGATCCTGGGCAAGTCACTTAACCCCAATTGCCTCAGCAAAAAGAAAAAAAAAAGACATTGGTAGAGAAAAAATTCAATATGAAAAAAAAAAGTTTAAAGAGAATCATTTAGATATACTGGAAAATAGATAAAACCTGTTTTTGTAGTCTTAATTTCTTTAGAGAGATGTTTTGGACCTATATTTTCCTAGGTGTTAGGAAATCTGAACAAGGAAAAATCCTTCCATTAATGCAGACTGTAACTAGTGTTAAATGGATTGTTTGTGTATTGATAACTAAAGCATTTCAGGAGGAAGATCTTATTTTGTGTTTTATTGATTTTAAGGGAGACCCTCTATCTCCTATATCACACATTCTATCAGGTAAATTAAAACCAAAAATGTGAATAGAAGCTGGATATTTAAGTAGACAATGGAAAAAATGAATAGAGAAATTTTTGTATCTCATAAGAATAGTAAGAGAATTTTAAAAATTCAGAGCTAGAGGAGGCTGACAATGAATGTGTTAAGGGTAAAAAATACTGTTTGAAAATGACATATTGGGAAAAGAAAAGGAATGTTAAAAACTAAAGGATAATTCATAGAGGTTTTTTTTGAAAATGGGCAGAGGAAAAGGAACACAAGGCTAAATATTTATTTCACTATGTCTTCAAAAGAGAATAAGAAAAATATTTTTTTTCAGGAAGTAAAAGACAATTTGTTAAAGATAAAATAAAATAGTACTCAACAGTTTTTGATAAAGTGAAGTTCCAATGATTAAGAAAAGTCCATCTGAGCTTTTCTTTCTTTTTTTAATAAAGCTTTTTATTTACAAACATATGAGTGATTTTTCTACATTGACCTTTGCAAAAAACTTTTTTTCCCAAGCTTTTCCCCTCCTTCCCCCCACCCCCACCCCTAGATGACAGGTAATCTAATACATGCTAAATAGGATAAATTATATGACAAATACAATACATGTATACATATCTATACAGTTATCTTACTGCACAAGAAACATCAGATCTAGAAAGTGAAGAAGAAAAAAACAACCTAAGGAGGAAAACAAAATGCATGGAAATATTCATAGAAAGCGTTAAAATGCTATGTTGTAGTTCACACTCAGTTCCCACAGGCCTCTCTCTGGATGTATATGACTATCTTCATTGCTGAATAATAGGAACTGGTTTGAATCACATCATTGTTGAAGAGAACCATGTCCATCAAAATTGATCATCGTATAGTCTTGTTGCTGTGTATAATGTTCTCCTGGTTCTACTGATTTCACTCAGCATCAGTCATCTGAGCTTTTCAAAGAATTGATAGTTTCCTATTCTTTCTCCTATGGTTGTTGATGCACTGTTGGGGATCTTTAAGGTGATGATATTAAAAGATTGTGAAAAATGAAAGAATTTTCAAAGTAATGTAGAACATGCCCAGATATTGAAAAATGGAAGAAAAAATGTTCTATTCAGGAATCTATTTTTAATAGATTTGGATATTTGATCATCCCTTGCAATGTGACATACCTGTCATCTCTTTATTAGGAACAGATAATGCCCAAATAATCTTATTTCATTTTTTCACATTGTTATTAAACTAGTTGATAAGTGGGATACTCTACACACAGTTGAGCTAAATTTCAACAAAGCATTTGTCAAATTTCTTCTATCTTTCCTGTATATAAGATGGATAAATATAAAGCTGATGATCAAGCAATAGGAGTTCAGAAATGGAAGAATGACAAGAGCCAGGGAGTAGTTTTAATATATTAATTAGGAAAGATGTTTCCAGTAGAGTGTCACAGTGACCTGAACTACTGATTATTTTTATTGGTAAAAAGAATGAAGGAATAGACACCATGGCTATCAGATTTGTAGATGAAATAAGGTGGGGAAAAATAGCTAATATTTTGTGGAAAGGATCAAGGATTTGAGCAGATATTAAAAAGACAGAATAAAGGGCTAACAAATCAGCTGGAATTTCAATAGAAATATATGTTAAATACTGTACAAATAGAAAAAAAGTAACTAAATTTAAGATTCTATGTGTTTTGCATTTTATTCTATATTCCATTGCTGTTTTATAAGTAGAGGTGAGTCATGGTCTAACCTGTGTTTTGGAATGTTGGTGTTTTTTGTAGAGAATCACAGGAGACTAAGGGGCTACTGTAATCTTTTATAGAAAGTTGGTAGCACCATTGGTGGTGGCAGCAACAATTCTGATGAAGATAATAATATCATGATAGACATCATGATATAGTGGATATAGAATTAGAGTCAGAATCAGAAAGACGTGAATTCAAACTCCACTTTTGGTTTGTAATGTGTACCTGATTTTGGCCATGTGATTCTGCACTCATGGATTCATGCTGTAGCCAAATAAAAAACTGATATTTTTCTTTTTTTTTGTTTTGACAATAAATCATAAAGAAATTTATTTTAAAACAATTTTGATATATATATATATGTTCATACATATATATGCATATAATATATGTTACATTATATGTACATATACATATAATTTAACATACATTGTACATACAACTTCATTAAAATTGAAATTGAAATTAAAATTGAAAGCAAAAAAAAAGTGAAAGCATACCACTGTGATTGTTTATTTTTATATAAAGACTTAAATGTTGGTGAAATATTTGATACCTTTTACTGCTGCCAAATTTTTCATGACCCCCCTTTCATTACAAGACCCCTTATGGGGTTGTGACTCACATTTCAAGAAGCTTTGTTATATATGACAATATTGGTCAAACTCTAAGCTGTACTTTCCTCAAAAAATTTGTTTATAGATGTGCTTCCTTTCAAAGAATCTCACTTTAGAAATATGTCAACATTCAGAAGGCAATATTCAACTAAATATGTTACTTTAAATCTCTCTTTTTTTTAATTAAAGCTTTTTATTTGTATAACATATATATGGGTAGTTCCCCAACATTGATCTTTACAAAGCTTTCCATTACAAATTTTACCCCCAGTCCCCTCCCCTCCCCTAGATGGCAGGAAGTCCACTACATGTTAATAATGTTGAAATGCTTGACAAATTATGCAAGAAAAATCCTATCTACAAGAAAAAAAAAAGAATCAGAGAAAGGCAACACAATGCAAGCAAACCTCAATAGAGAGCATGAAAATGTTATGTTGTGGTCCATATTTCATTTCCCTCTCTCTGGGTGTATATGGTTTTCTTCAGTGAACAATTGGAACTGGTTTGAGACAATTCTTTGTTGCAGAGAGCCATGTCCATCAGAATTGATCATCATGTAATACTGTTGTTGCTGTGTATGATGTTCTCCTGGTTCTGCTCGTTTCACTCAACCTCAGTTCATGCAAGTCCCTCCAGGCCTCTCTGAAATCGTCCTGCTGGTCGTTTCTTACAGAGCAATAATATTCCATAACATTCATATACCATAATTTATTCAGTCACTCTCCAATTGATGAGCATCTCTTCAGTTTCCAGTTTCTAGCCACTACAAAAAGGGCTGCCACAAACATTCTTGCACAGGTGGGTCCCTTTCCCTCCTCTAAGATCTCTTTGGGATATAGGCCCAGTAGAAACACTGCTGGGTCAAAGGGTATGCACAGTTTGACAACTTTTTGAGCATAGCTCCAAATTGCTCTCCAGAATGGTTGGATCTGTTGACAGTTCCACCAACAATGTATTAGTGTCCCAGTTTTCCCACATCCCCTCCAGCATTCATCGTTATCTTTTCCTGTCATTTTAGCCAATCTGACAGGTGTGTAGTGGTACCTCAGAGTTGTCTTAATTTGCATTTCTCTGATCAATAGTGATTTGGAGCAACTTTTCATATGATTAGAGATGGTTAAAACTGATATTTTTCTAAAAAAATATATGTTTCCTATAGCAACAAACTGAAAGATGTAGTCTATTATTACCGATAATATTCATGACATTATTGATATTATTAAAAATAACAACAATGTATACATGCAATTAGCAAATAATTTCTATATTTTTTCTTTTAAAGATATCTAAAATTATGATTAAAATGTCCAATAATGTAGTGTTTAGCCTAGAATCATTGCCTGAAAAAAGCTAATTTCATCCTTTTTCCTCAACTATGCTGTAGTTCTCTAATCATATCATATTATTTTGCTTATGTTTTTTCAGTTCATAAAACAACTATATTTTCTTTTTCCAGTATCATCCAATATACACAAGTTTCTTCAAATACATTTGTCAACTATTTTTGCTTTACATCCCAAACACTGTGGCTGTTAAGTCCAAATGCAGGGAAAATATATTTTTAAACTTCTAAACAAGTCATAAACTTAACTCATGAGTGTTTGGAAAACTACACAATGCCATAATTAACCCTTAAATTTACTCCTCTCTCAAGATATTGATTTTGACACTTAGAGGAAACCACCTTCTTTTTTCTGTAATGGCTACTACCTGTGACAAGTGGAGATATACTATTTTGTGAAATTGTATAGAAAAAGTTAATGAGTCTTTCCTGATTTTATAAACTTCTTTAACATCTCTCTTAAAGTATTTAAGCTGTTTTGCATAAGTCCTAAAGACAAGAAAAGTTTTTTGAACTTATATATCTGGTACCAATTTGAATAAAGGCCAGTAAAATGTAGGTGGGGTAGAAAGTGAATGTAAAAAGAGCAAATGACTGGTAACATTGAATTTTTCATGTCATTATTTGGCTGAAACAGTTATAATGAATGCCTCTCAAGGAGGACAGATGTATCATCCCCAAGTTGTGCCAGAAGAGAGATATTGTCATCAATGATATCCACTGCTGATCCTTTATGCTATCATTAGGAGGAATAAAAATATCTGCCAAATATATGGCTAAATCAGAAGTGCTCCTCCAGCATGTCTTTAAAAAAAAGATTTATTGGAAAGGATTGAATCTTATCCAAGGGCACAGGTATGAGTAGCAACACTAAATGGAGAAGAGGAAAATGTTTGTTTAAAATTCCTTGAGAAACTTGGATTGTATAAGATGTCCTGGTGCATATATTTTTTTTGTTATAGAATTCAACACTCAATTGATGTTATGGTTTCACCCAAAAGCAATTCAGGAAAGAGATTAGTGTCATAATCAATCGAACTATGTTGAATCAAAAGGAAGGAAACAAAACCATAATTTTTTGGATTCATTCAAATATTCAGTTAAAAATTTATTAAGCATTTTCTATGTACAAAGCATTGTGATAAAAGTTAAGGGATGAAAAGAAGTAAGACATAGTCACTGAAGGCAAAGATTTCCAAATTATAAATGAAATTATGTTTAATACATTAACACCATTAATTATAATAACAATAAATAGGATACATACATATATTAATATTAAAAAGCACATCATGTGTGCTATTTCATTTGATCTCCAAAACAATCCTCTGACTGAATTAGTGTTATTATTTATCTGAGGAAATTCAGGATAAGAAATATTGAATGAATTGTTTAAATTATCTGGGCACAAATAACCACAAAAACATTAAATGCCCGAGAAAAAAAGATTTGAATTTAAGTCTGACTGATTCCAGATTAATACTTGTTGTAAAATGATGCAGCATAATAACAAATGGGTGAATGAAATCTTCAATTTCAAGAACAGTTTCAATTCCATCAATAGTTTTAACTCATCATGTTACAAAATGTGTAAACTAGCGAGAGTGAAATCAATCCTTTTTATGATTAAGAAAGATCAAATTTTGATCATATGAAAGACATATAAATTAGTGACCTCAAAACAGTTTGACCAGATACTTCTCCAGTGACCTCTATTGAGTTCTCTATCGAACACCATTGTCCAGTTTGGACTTTGGAGTTGTATAACATTCATATTTTACTATTTCATTTTTTCCCCTAAACTCTTTTGCCACTTATGGAAATCCATTTTTAAACCAAAGGTACTATATTGAGTTCATTAGCATTGTCCAGTAAATTAAAATGTAGAAAATGACTGAAAAGGAAAAAAAAGAGAGCAATATTTGCGAATGAAGCATCTTACCTGAACGACTTTCTAAATTGGGTTAGGGAGAACATATATTTGTTCGGCAACATACCTGTGAAGAAAGAAGGAAAGGGAGGCATCCATCATTGATTGGTTTAATGAGCAATTAGGTAGTATTTCACACTAACCTTCTAAGATAGAACAGTGGATTGCAAGCTGCTTTTGTTATTAAGAATAGACTAGTGCAGTATGGTTTGCAGTATAGATATGGATTATCCTAGCTAGGCTAAATCATCCAATCTCCTTAAAGGGGATCTTACCCAAGCATTAGAATGGAACAAGAGTAAAGATTTGAGGGATCTTTTACATTTAATAAAGGAAAAAGAAGATGGAATTTAGTAATAGGAAAACTTTTACATAAATCAGCTAGTTCTCATTTTATTGACAAAAGATTTTGACCACTGCTATAAGGAATGGTTCATCAGACATCATCTTCCTCTTCATCTTTCCAACTCTCAGATTGCTCCAGATTCAAAAAGTTTTGGTTAAAATTCTGATTCTTTAGAAAGGGTGAAAGGGCTGCATACTTATGTAATTTGTATTCTACTTATCATGTTATTTTAGAACTTTACCTGGTTAAGTGGGCTGGTCCTCAGAAAATGCAGATGGTTTGTCACTGAAATCCTACTGAAAGTTTCAGAACTGGTTGAAACGGCTAGAGCTTGTGTTCGACTGTCATAACATTCAAGAATGCAGAGTCACCTAAACATCATAACAAGTTACTAAAGGAATTCTATTATTATACTGTTCCCTGATAGAACAAAATATTTTAAAAAGAATTAAAGCCTATTATAGCATTTAGATTTTTGGAGCTCTTCCTTTTCTGAGCTACTATTATGATGTAGATATTTGGCTATTTGCATTTTGTTTGTTGTTGTTGGGTCCATCAGAAAGGAGTAGGAAAAGAAGAATTTTAAATCTAAATAGAGAATTTCAAAATACAATGCCAATGATTCCTATTCTCCTCAGTTTGCATTGTTTTCATAGGATTTGTGTACATACTAGGGGAGATCTGTGACTTCTGAAATTCATATTCTTTTTGTTCTTTTAGAAACAGATTTTATTTTTAACATTTCTTTCCTTATAAATGTAATTATTTATTTATCTAAAACAAATGCAAAATAAGAAAAAAAAGTAGAAAAATAAAGACAAAAAAGAAGAAAATTGTTACATGCCCAATAGAACATTAGGGAAGAACAATAAATTTCTTTTTCAAGAAAGCATATATAACAATAGAAGACATTGTATTTATAACTGTTCATTTTTTTTGTTTGTTTTCTAGTAGGTTTTGTTCTTATTGGTGGTGTTGTTTTCTGCTGTGCATTTTTTACTTTATTCTTTTTTTCCCCTTTCCTTCTCCCACCTTCCCTAAGCAGGCCACATATATGTGTGCATATATAACATATGTGTGTGTATTTTTGTTGCTTATTACATTTTTTTTGATCTACAGGTTTTACAATTTGGCAATGATGTTTCTATGTGCTGGAAAGTCGAGATACTCTTTTAGAATTCAGATGTTTTTCCTCATGCAGTCTCTTCACATTATCTTTTTTTATTCATAGCTAAGATTTCATGTGGCACTTTTTACTAAGAAGAAAGACAAGGTTTCATATGTGTGCACTGAAAACACATGTAATCTACCAAAAAATATACATATGGGGAAAAAGTTAAGTATCCTAATAATTTATAGAAGGACAGAATAAGATTAAAAAATATTATCATTTGTGGAATACACAAAACCAGGAAGTAAAATATGTTTGTTTCTTGCTTTGACAATGCATTGTTCACACAGTAGTTCAAATCTATTCTTTTTCTTTTCCTTAATGGTATTTTATTTTTCCAGTTGCATGTAAAAGTAGTTTTCAACATTCATTTTTGTTAAGATTTAGTGTTCCAATTTTTTTCTTCCTCTATCTTCTCTCTCCCTTACCCCTCCCCACCAAGACAGCAAGCAATCTGATACATATACAATCATTTTAAATATATTTCCATATTAATCATGTTTCAAAACAAAAATCAAAACAAAAGAGAAAAACCACAAGAAAGAATAAACATAACAGTGAAACTAATATGTTTCAAAGAGCATTCAGTCTCTGCAGTTCTTTCTGTACTTGTAGATGCCACTTTCCATTCCAAGTGTATTGAATTTATCTTGGATCAACATATTGCTGAGAAGAGCTTTGTCTGTTATAGTTGATTATCAAACAGTTTGTTCTTACCATGTACAATGTTCTCCTGGTTCTAATCAATTCACTAAACATCAGTTCATGGAAGTTGGTCCAGCATTTTCTGAAATTATCCTGCTCATAATTTTTTAAATGATAACTTTTAAACTTTATCACATCCTTCCTGCTGATCTGGCAGCTTTTTATTGATACATATAGGCAGTAAAAAGGCATGTTATTTTTCTGAACCATAAAAAAGAATATTCAAAAGCTTAGCAGAAAAGATAATTATCCATTTCTAGTGATTCATTGTAGTGTTATCTTCCAGAAGTAACCTATACATATTGCCAATAATCATAAAGTCTTGAACCAGAAAATGAAGATTATATAAGTACTATCACTAGATTGTATTTTCTTTTATTTTTACCTACTGGGGAAAATAAGGCAATGGGAATAATCATTTACATTGCAACTACTATGTGGCAGACAATATGTTAAACATATTTTAGAAATATTATCTTTTTCATTTTCATAACAATTATGAGAAGTAGGCGATGCTATCTCTACTTTGCAGTTGAGGAAACTGAGGCAAACAGAAGTTAAATGACTTTCCCAGGCTCATATAACTAATTAATAACCAAAGTCAGATTTAAATTGTATTCTATATTCTAGGCCCACTCTGTTCTCCTGCATCACCAAGTTCCAAAACACATTAAATAGAAGAAGAAGATGATGATGATAATGAGTGGGCAAAGAAGAACCCAACCATAGAAGTTTTCTATGGGAATAAGGAAGATTGGAGTTTACATTGGGAAGGACAGTCCAGAGTAACATTATATGGCCACAAAAGAATTTATAGAACAACTTAAAAAAAGTTAAAAAGTAAATGAGAGAAACAGAATAAAAATTAAAAAATAAAATAAAATAAAAACTATCCAAGTAAAACAAGATTACAAAAAAGGTAACCAATTAGAAAAGGAGATATAGAATCCTAAAGAAGAAAATAATTCATTTAAAATTAGAATTGAACAGGCAGAAGGTAGAGAAACTATGAGACCAAGAAACATCAAAACAAAATACAAAGAATTAAAAAAAATAGAACAGAATGTGAAACATCTTATTAGAGGGAAAAAGATCTAAAAACAGATCAAGAAGAGAAAATATAAGAATAATTAGACTACTTGAAAGATGTGGCAGAAAAAAAGGACCTGACAAAAATGTAAGAAATAAGTAAATAAAATTATCCTGCTTTAATAGAACATGAAGGGAAAGTAGAAATAGAAAAATCCATGAATCACCAATTCCAAGACATTCTTTGTGGAAAACACATAGGAATATTATCGTGAAATTCTGAAGTCCAAATATCAAAGAGAAAATTTTGCAAGGAACAAAAAGGATTAAATATGCTGGTATGCTGGAGTACAATTAGAATTGTACAAGATTGGGGCAGCTAGGTGGCACAGTGGATAGAGCACCAGTCCTGAAGTCAGGAGCACCTGACTTCAAATCTGATCTAAGACACTAAACACTTCCTAGCTGTGTGACCCTGGGCAAGTCACATAATCCCAATTGCTTAGCAAAAAAAAAAAAAAAAAATTGTACAAGATTTATCACCAGGCAAAATAAAATACCAGAGGTCCTAGACTAATATATATTGGTAGAAATTAAGAACATTCAATAAACTTGTAGATTTCAGAACTTTCTTTCAAACATAGACAATACAAATTTTAACATATAAAAGCCAACTTAAAAGGTCAATTTCAAAAAATTCAATATGGAAACATTTTTATGTGGACAAAATGCATGTAGGTGTATGTATGAGTGTAGATAGATATATGAACATCCATGACAATGTATACATGTGTGTATAAATAAATAAATATGTATATATGTACACACAAACAGATATGTTCCTGTTTGTGGAAATAAGAACAATGAAAGAGGAAAAACAAAGTAAGAAATGCAGAGCAGTGAACAACAACAACAAAAAAATAATCCGCAAGGAAACAATGAAAAGTTGGGCAGTCATGAATATCGTCTCATATTATTCTGTATGTTTTCTTTGAAATGGAAATGTATCCTTATATATTTTGAATCCTCCCCAATGTTCTACTGTGCACATGACAATGTTTTGTTTTGTTTTGTTTTGTTTCATTTTCTGTCTTTCTTTTTCTATTCTGTATTTTTCTTTATTTGTGTTTAATTCAATAAAAATAGAAAAAAAAAAACAAAAACAAACAAACAAAAAAAACAGTGCTAATAGTTTTCCTATAGTGAACCAGCCTTGCCCTTCTACTACAAATACCACCTGGCCATACCTATGCTTTTTGGGAATTTATTACTGTAATCTCCTCATCAGTGTTTTATTTATTTATTGTATCATATTTATTACAGAAATTGGTCTATGGTTTTCTTTCTTTCTCTGTTTTTATTCTTTTGATTTTATATATGAAAACTTATTGGTCAAGCCAGTTACAGGAAGATATAAGACAGCAAAACCATACTAGGAATAGATCTCAATCTTCCTCTCTCAGAATTAGATGTCTATCAACAAAACATCCCAAAAATACATTAGGAAAGTTAATAGAATCCTAGAAAATATAAATATGTTAGACTTTTAGAGAAAAATTAATGAGATAGGAATATGCCTGTTTTCTCAGTAGAATAAGTTTCTCAAGGTACCTACATAAAAACTGACCATGTATAAAAACCTCACAATCAAATGCAGAGATAGAAATAGTAAATGCATCCTTCAAGATCATGGAACAATAAATATTACATTCAATAAAGGGCCAGGGAAAAATAGACTAAAAACCAATTGGAAATTGAATTTTCTAATCCCCAAAATGAGTGGGACAAACAACAAATCAAAGAAACAATAATTTCATCCAAGAGAATGACAACAGTGATACACAAACAAAACCTATGGGATGAAGCTAAAGCAGTTCTAAGGGCAAATTATATTTCTGTGAATAATTACATGAATAAAATAAAGAAAGGGGGTATCAGTGAATTGGGCATACAACTAAAAAGTTTGAAAAAGAGCAAAGTAAACTCCCTTAAATAAATGCCAAATTAGAAATTCTGAAACTCAATGGAGATATTAATAAAACTGAAAGTAAGAAAACTATTCAGCTAATTAATAAAACTAATAATTAGTTTTATGAAAAATCCAACAAAATAGATAAATCTTTGGTTGATTTGATTAGAAAAAGAAAAGGAAAAACCAAATAACTAGTATTAAAAATAAAAAGGGTGCACTCACCAACTATAACAGAGAAATTAAGGTAATCATTAAGATTTATTTTGTCTAACTCTATGGCAGCAGGTTTGACAATCTGAGATGGATATTTACAAAATATAAATTGCTCAGGTTAATAAGAGAAGAAATAAATTATTTAATAACTCAATTTTAGGGGGGAAAAAGAAATTGAGCAAGTCATCAATGAACTTCCAAAGTAAATATCTCCAGAGCCAAATGAATTTACAAATAAATTCATAAATCATTTAAGTAACACTTAATTCTAATACTATATAAACTATTTGGAAAAATCAGAAAAGAAGGAGTCCTGACAGTTTCTTTCTATGACACAAATATGATGCTGATATCTAAATCTGTGTCAAAACAGGAAAGGAAATTATAGATTAATCTTCCTAATGAATAATGAAGCAAAAATTTTAAATAAAATATTAGTACTCATTTAATTTAAAAATGACATATTAAATAAATATAGGAACTTATTTGTTAAAAAAATAATACTCTTTCTGAAAGTTGATGGCCTTTTCCATCCATTATTGGAATTCTGTTGGATCTATAAATTGCTGAAACAACCAAGTTTATCACAGTTGATCATTGCACAATTCTGCTTTGCTGTGTATAATATTTTCATGTTTCTGCTTGCTTTACTCAGGATCAGCTCATGTATTTATTTCCAAGCATTCCTAAAACTTATTTTTTAAACAAACCGGCTCCTACTTTTAATTACTGAATCTTTTTTTAAATTTCAATTTTATTAATTTTTCTTTAATTTAAAAAAATGCTATTTGATTTGTGTTTTTTAATTCATTCTATTTCTGCTTTTTTTTTACTTGCATGTCTAATTCATTGATCTGCTTCACATCTCTTTTTTTATGTGTTTGGTTTCTTCTAAATACTGCTTTGATTGCATCCCACAAATTTTTGTATGCTGTCTCATTGCCCTTATCTTTAATGAATTTTTTATTGTTTCTATACTTTGTTCTTTGCCTCAATCATTCTTACAGCTTGGATAATTGAATATCTAATGAATTTTTAATTTAAGTTTTTAAAGTGTTTTAGGAATGTAATTTTATTACATTTTGATGCCTCCTAAAATGCATTTAATTTTTCTGTTTTTTTCTGTTTATTTTAAAGAGTTTATGCTCAATATTCGACTAATTTCTGTGAAAATCTAAAATGTATATGCCTTTCTATTCCTATTCATTTTTCAGAAATCTATCAAAAGTAACAGTTTTAAAATAAAATGTATTCATCTCCTTAACTTCTTTCTTATTTTATGATTAAATGTGTTTCATTTTGCAAGTGATGAAATGAGGTTTTCCAGTAGCATATTTTTATTGCTTGCTATATGATTAACCTTTTGGGGAAAAATGAATGGGATGCCATTTTTGTGTTAGTTTCTCTGATTATCTGGTTTTTTTTTTAATTTGATTTTTTTTTGATTTTGCTTTTTCTAAGATCATGATTACTCCATTAGTCTTTTTTTTTAAACTGCAGATTAAGCAACTTGCTATTTTTTTTCCAAATCCTTATTTTGACTTTCTGTTGTTTGTTTCTTTTCCAAGTGTGTCTCTTAAAAAAATATTTTCTCTATTCCTCCTCTTATCTTCTTCTTATAATACATTCCTTTTTTATTCTTTCCATGTTTCCTTTGATATCATTCCAACTCAATAGATTCACACCACATGTGCTAAATAAAGTATTTTTAACTCTCCCAATGATAATAATATTTTGGGGGGCTACACATATTATTTTCTCATTTGGGAATGTACGTAGTTTACCCATATTAAGTTACTCATAATGTTTCAACCATATTTATCTTCTTTTTTTCTATTCTGTCTTGTATTTTGTATATCAAATTTTGTATTCACCTCAGGGCTTTTCATCATGACTAAGAAGAAGTCCATTATTTCATTACATTTACATTTTCCCTGTAAGAATGCACTCTATTTTTCTGGGTAGATTATTATTGGTTGAAATTCTACCTCTTTTGCATTCTGGAATATTATTATATCCCAAGCCTTTTGCTCCTTTATTATGGGAACTCATAAATCTTATATAATTCTGATTGCATGGTCTTTTTTGTTGGCTACTTGCAATATTTTCCCCTTAACTTGGGAGCTCTTGAAATAAGCTATTATAGTCTTGCAAATTTTCATTTTGCAATCTCTTTCAAAATGTAATTGGTGTGGGGCAGCTAGGTGGTGCAGTGCATAGAGCACCAACCCTGAATTCAGGAAGACCCGAGTTCAATTTGTGTCTCAGACACTTAAAACTTCCTAATTGTGTGACTCTGGGCAAGTCACTTAACCCCAATTGCCTCAGCAAGAAAAAAAAATGTAATTGGTGAACTCTTTCAATTTTTATTTTGCCTTCTGGTTCTAAATAAGCAGTTTTCCTTCATGATTTATTGAAAGATGATGTCTAGGCTTTTTATGTCTTTCTGTTAATTGAATCTTTCTTAAATTATGTTTCATGGATCTATTTGTCAAGTCAATTTTTTAATGAGATGTTAAACTTTTTTCTCCTATATTTTTTTCATTCTTTTTTTTAAACTTTTAAAAATTTTTATTGATATAATTTGTTGCTACATTGCTTAATTTCCTCTATTACATTTCCCCCTTCATTAGAGCAATTCTATATATGACAATTTTATATAGGAAAAAAAGAGAGAAAAATCCTCTAAACAATACTGATAGACAAAGGATTTTAGGTGGATTTTTTTTATTCAATTTCTAACTTTTATTTTATTGGATTATTTAATTCATTCACATGTAAAGTTATGAATTGAATTTGTATTTTTATCCTTATTTATACTTTGTTTTTCTGAATTTGGATTTTAAAAATCAATGTTCTTTAAAGTTATCATCATTTATTTTTTTTATCTATTTTAAGGAAACTTTATTTCTATAGATTCTCTTCCCTTTACTCTTAAATTTCTCTCTCCATTCCCAAGGTAGTTGAACAGGTAGTTTTCAGAAATATCAAAGCTATCAACATTAGATGAAAAAAATGCTCTAAAATTAGTACTGATTAGAGAAATGCAAAATAATTGCTACCTCAGAAGTGCCTTAGACATAGAGATCTCAGAAAAAGCAAAAAATAGCACTTATCAGATCAGGTAATATGACAGAAATGAAAAATTACAAATGCTGGGGGGATATGTAACTATAGAGGCATTAAAGTATTGTTGGTGGAGTCCTGAACTGACCCAGCCTTTTTCTAGAACAACTTAGGATCATGTCAAAGGACTTACTCTTTAACCCAGCAATGCTACCCCAAAGAGATTCTAGAAAAATGAAAAGGACATATATTGACAAAAATATTTATAGTAGCTTTTTTTGGCAGTGGCAAAGATTTAGAAATTTAGGGAATACTCATCAATTGTAGAATTTTGAACACATTCTGGTATATGATTGTGATGGAATACTATCATACTATAAGAAATAATGAGCAAGATGGTTTCAGAAAAACATGGGAAGACACATGCAAACTGTACAAAAAGTGAAGTGAGCAGAACTAACAACATTATATAATGAGAAAGCAGTATTGTAATGATGATTAATTATGAAGAACTTAATTACTCTGATCAACACAATAATTTAAGGTAATTTCAAAGGATTCACAATGCAAAATACCATTTATCTCTGGAAAGAGAATTGAGTGCAGATTGAAGAATATGTTTTTCATATTCATTGTTTGGCAAGTGATTTAGTGCAGTTAGTTATCAGGCAATGTGCTAAGTGCTTTATAATATTAATAATGAATGAAAGACTTTTTTTTTTTGTTTTGTGTTGTTCAATTATTTTGGTTCTGACTCTTCATGACCCCATTTGGAGTTTTCTCGGTCATGATGCCAAAGTGGCTTATCATTTCCTTCTCTAGTTCATTTTATAGATGAGGAAACTGAGGCAAACTGCACTAAATCACTTGCCAAGGCCACACAGCTACTAAGTGGCTGAGGCCAGATGGGAGCTCCTTCTGATTTTTAGCACAACACTATATCTAACAAGTACCTTATATCTATTGGTTGCCTATTACTCAAACAAGCTATACTTTGGAAAAATGATCTCTGATTTCCTCACTAACTCTCATATTTTTGGATGCTTGGCTGAATACATATTGCATGGAGTAACTGTTGGGAACTCAAGCCAGCTTGCCCTCTCCCTAAAACCAAAATCCCTTTATCCACTCTGAGACCATCTCTAGAAATCTTACCTGACTTTGTTTTTCCAGTTCTCTTCTGACTTTGTCCTTATCCATAAAGCAGCTCTCCAATTCCTCCCTAATTTCATTTTTCAACATCTCTCCAACTTTACAGTTTTCTTCAAAACATCCCTTATCTTTCCAATTCTCTCTTGTTTCCAAAATTTGGCACAAAATCATATTTGGATTTTGTCTGAAGCCTTTTGCCTTTAATAAAAGTAACTTTTGACAGAGATAATACCTTATTGTGATTTCTCACGACATTTTCATCTCATCTTTGCTCTCCTAAACATTGTAATGCAACCACATCAGTAATAGCCAATCCATTTATTAAAATTTACAAATTACTTTGCATATGTCATTATATTTAATACAGATAATAAATCTATATTGAAGATTATAATTATTAATATCCCCATTTTACAGACAAGGCATGTGAAGTCAGTTTAATTATATGATGACTTGCTCAGAATCAGAAAGCTAATAAATGTCAGAAGTGAGATCCAAACTCAGAACTCTTTCAATTTCTGAACTAGTACCCTATGTATTATGCCACACTGCTGAGATATAGAACTTTTGCACTGAAAGAAATAATTTATTATTCACAGGATCATCTATTTAGAATTGAAAAAACCTTGAATATTATTTAGTTTAATTCTCTCACTTTATAAATGGTAAAAATACTGACCCATTCCTTGAATTTATGGTAAAGAAAATTTGGCTTCATGGAAAATGACTAAACAATTCAATTCAATTCAACGAGTATATTAAGATTGTAAATAAATTAGTTTGGAAGCAGTAGATTCAGTAAGTTTGTTCATTCATATACAATACCACCTAGAAAGGATGAGTGCACCAGAGAGATTAAAAGGTGTAACTCTCCAGAACAAAATGAAGTATTTTTTAAAAATACCTTGAACTTAGAATATTGAAATGTGGATTTCTATGCAATGAAAATAAGACAACAGTTGGCACAGTGGTGGTGGTGAAATTGTGATGATGATGTAAGTGGGGGAGACAGAAAAGGATGGGGAGAAAGATAGACAGACATGGAGACACAGAGAAAGAGAGTTAAATGAACAGGAGAGATAGAAAGTGGGAGAGAAAGAAAGACAAAAAGAAATGAGAGAGTAACCATCTCTTTCTTATGTGTCAAACATATCTGAAAATCCAAGGACTGATTCCCCCCAGATAACGGCTGTTTCTGGGAGTGCACTAGACTCAAGAATTTTCTCAACATCAGCTAATATTATCCCTATACCTCACTCTCAACACTGGCTATTTTTTATTCTTTTTTAGGGATCAAAGGGTTAGTAAAGGGGAGGGAGCTAAAGACAGATACGGAAGGTGAGGACTAATGTTCCATTAGTCAACTCACTCTCATCTGTTGCAGGAAAAAGGTTTCTAGTACATCTGACAAATTAAGGGAGAGAAGGAGGAGAAAAGGTTAGAAAGCTACCAGGAGTTAGCCAGAACTGTGCCAGACCAAAGCACTGGTACTTCTCAGGGAGATAAGCACTTTTTTGTTGTTTTGTTTTTGGTTCTGAGAAGGACAACTAGTTGTGTTCCATTTGTTGCTATATGACCTATGAAGTCTTTTCAACAAAAGTAATGCCCATTCCCTTCTCTCCTCTACTGCTCAGAGTCTTCACCCTTCACTTCTACCTTCTCCTTTCCCCCTCTTCCTGCCCTTACTCCTCCCCTTTGCCTCCCCATCTTCATACTTTCCTGCATCCTCTCTCCTTCCTCTCTTCCCTGGCCTAAATGATGAAGTGGTAAAACAGCAGAGGAGGTGACCAAACCCACTGAGGTGGATGTCACAGGCTGGGACAGGATGTATTCTTCAAGATAGCCACACACTTAACAAGCAAGCTAACAAACACAAGCAAAGATAATAAACTTTTAGTAATACGAACAAATTGGCCAGCTTAAGGAATCTAAAATGAAAGATACTGCAGTAAATTTAAGTAGCAATTTAGAAGATTTAAACAAGAAGTATGCAGTATGTCAGCCTTATCTGGATCAGAGCACTTTAAATGAGGAGCAAGCAGCAGCTCTTGAGCAGGCAGCCTAAAAATTGGATGCAAATTTAAAGAAACAAGAAGCAAAGCATAAGAAGTTGAAAGAGTGAAAGAATTCTTTAGCACAAAGGCTTTAACCATAAGAATGTTTCATAAGAGCTGAAACTTCCATGCTTCAGTTCTGTATAAGGCAGTGGTGCTTTAGATTTAAGGAAATTCTGTGAAAGAAAAAAAAAGAAAAGAAACAAAGAAAGGAAAAGAAAGAATGAAGGAAGGAAGGAAGGAAAGAAAGAAGGAAAGAAGAAAGGAAGAAAAAGAAAAATGAAAAGGAAGGAGGAAGAAAAGAAAAAGAAAGAAAAAATGAAAGAAAGAAAAAAGAATGGCAGTCTGTAAAGTTGTAAAGCTTGTCAAAGCTCTGTGGCCCTGGAAACCTTTAAACAGCTTACAGTATGACTTCAGTAAAAAGCCACATTGTTTGTACTAGATTTGTCAGTGATATCATTGAAAAGGAGCTTTGTCTAAAAGGAGGAGGACTATTAGAGGGAAGTGGTCATCAAAAAACAAAATACTTGGCAAAGGGGAAGGGAGAAAGGGGAAAGGAAAGATAAAAACATAACTTGGATAAATAAGATGGTAGGAAATACAGATTAAGTTATTTTAACTGTCAATGTGAATGGGATGAAATCTCCCATAAAACAGAACCTGATAGCAGACTGGATTAAAAGCCACAATCCTACTATATGTTGTTTACAAGAAACACATCTAAAACACAGATATATAGAGAGAATGAAGGTAAAGGGCTGGAGCAGAATTTACTATGTTTCAGGTAAACAAAAACAAGCAGGGGTAGCAATCCTTATCTGAGATCAAGTAAAAGCAAAGATAGATCTAATTAAAAGAAATAAGGAAGGAAACTATATCTTACTAAAGGGTACCATAGATAATGAAGCAATATCAATATTAAACATATATGCCCCAATTGGTATAGCATTCAAGTTCCTAGAGGAGAAATTAAGAGAGATGCAAGAAGAAATAGACAGCAAAACTATATTAGTGGGGAATCTCAACCTTGATCTCTCAGAATTAGATAAACTAAATCACAAAATAAATGAGAAAGAAGTTAGAGAGGTAAACAAAAGGCTAGAAAAGTTAGGTTTGATAGATCTTTGGAGAAAATTGAATGGAGATAGAAGGGAGTTTACTTTTTTCTCAGTGGTTCATGGAACCTATACAAAAATTGACCACGTGTTAGGGCATAAAAACCTCAAAATCAAATGCAGAAAGGCAGAAATAGTAAATGCATCCTTCTCAGATCATGATGCAATAAAAATCACATGCAATATAAGGCCAGGAGAAAATAGAGAAAAAGTTAATTGGAAATTAAATAATCTAATCCTAAAGAATGAAAGGGTGAAAGAGCAAATCATAGACTGAATCAATAATTTCATCCAAAAAATACCAATAATGAGACAATATACCAAATTTGTGGGATATGGATAAAGAAGTTATAAGGGATAATTTTATATCTCTAGATTTTTACGTGCATAAAAGAGAAAAAGAGAAGATCAATGATTTAGGCTTACAATTAAATACTAGAAAAGGACAAATTAAAAACCCTCCATTAAATACCAAATTGGAAATTCTGAAAATAAAAGGGGAGATTAATAAAATTGAAAATAAGAAAACTATTGAATTAATAAATAAATCTAAGAGTTGGTTTTATGAAAAAACCAACAAAATAGATAAGCTTTTAGTTAATTTGATTAGAAAAAGGAAAGAGGAAAATCAAATTCTTAGTCTCAAAAATGATAAGGGAGAACTGTCTTCCAATGAAGAGGAAATTAGAGCAATAATTAGAAGTTACTTTGCCCAACTTTATGTCAATAAATTTGATAATCTAATTGAAATGGAGCAATATCTACAAAAATATAGACTGCCCAAGTTAATAGAAGGGGAAATAAATTATTTAAATAGCCCCATTTTAGAAAAAGAAATAAAACAAGCTATTAATCAACTCTGTAAGAAAAAATCTTCAGGGCCAGATGATTTTACATATGAATTCTACCAAACATTCAAAGAACAATTAATTCCAATACTATATAAACTATTTGAAAAATTAGGGAAAGAACATATACTACCAAATTGCTTCTATGATACAGATATGGTGCTGATAGCTAAACCAGGTAGGGTGAAAACAAAAAAAGAATACTATAGACCAATTTCCCTAATGAAAATTGATGCAAAAAATTTGAATAAGACATTAGCAATGAGATTACAGAAAGTCATCCCCAGGATAATACACTTTGACCAAGTCAGATTTATAATAGGAATGCAGGGTTGGTTCACTATTAGGAAAACTTTCAGCATAATAATTTGTATTAATAACCAAACTAACAAAATTCATATGATTATCTCAATTGATGCACAAAAAGCATTTCATAAAATCCACCGCCCATTCCTAGTAAAAACACTAGAGTATAGGAATAAATGGACTTTTCCTTAAAATGACCAGTAGCATCTAATTAAAACCATTACCAAGCATCATAAGTAATGGGGACAAACTAGACCCATTCCCAATAAGATCAGTAATGAAACAAGGCTTCCCAATGTCAACATTACTATTTAATAATGTATTAGAAATCTTAGCTTTAGCAGTAAGAGAAGAAAATGAGATTAAAGGAATTAGAGTAAGCAATGAGGAAACCAAATATCACTCTTTGAAGATGATTTGATGGTATCCTTAGAGAACCCTAGATACTCAACTAAAAAACTACAAGAAACAATTCACAACTTTAGCAAAGTTGCAGGATACAAAATAAATCCCCATAAATCAGCAGCATTTTTATATATTACCAACAAATTTTGTTTATCTTGTTTAGCAACAAGAGATACAGAAAGAAATTCCATTCAAAATAACTGTTCATAGTATGAAATATTTGGGAATCTCTCTGACAAGGAACAGTCAGGAACTATACAAACTAAACTACAGAACACTTTCCAAGCAAATAAAGTCAGAACTAATCAGTTGGAAAAATATCAAGTGCCCATGGGTAGGCCAAGGCAATATATTAAAATGACAATGTTACTTAAATTAATTTACTTATTTAGTGCCATACCAATCAAACAACCTAGAAATTATGTTGCAGATCTAGAAAAAATAGCAGCAAAGTCCATTTGAAAGAACAAAAAAAAAGGCAACAATTTCAAGGAAAGTAATGAAAAAAAATGCTTATGAATATGGCCTTGCTGTACCCGATATAATACTATATTATAAAGCAGTGGTCATCAAAAATGTTTGGTACTGGCTAAAAAATAGTGTAGTTGATCAGTGGAATAGGAAAGGATCACAGGACAAACAAGGCAATAACTATAGCAATCCAGTGCTTGATAAGCCTAAAGACACCAGCTTTTGGGATAAGTTCTATTTGACAAAAACTGCTGGGAAACTTGGAAACTGGTATGGAAGAAATTAGGGCTTGACCCACACCTAACACTACATACCAAGATAAGATCTAAATGGGTTCATGATTTAGATATAAAGAGTGATATTATAAGCAAATTAGAGGATAGTTTACCTCTCAGACCTGGGGAGAAGGAATAAATTTATGTCCAAAGAAGAACTGGAACTCTTAAATGAACATCAGATAGATAATTTTGACTATTAAGTTTAAAAGTT
>JAJPUD010019708.1:14976-26039 GCA_023553655.1 Myrmecobius fasciatus | reverse complement strand
TTATTAACAATTTTAAGAGAATTACAAATATCCCTACTTGTATAGATAGAAGCTATTTAGGTCTATTCAAACTGTTATATTTTCTTTCCCCTGTACAATTCTCTTGGGTCTTGATCAAAGAGGTAAAAATTTTGCTTTAGTTCTGGTCTTTTCTCTTTTGAAAGCTTGAAAACCTTCTATTTTATTGAATTTCTATTATTCCCCTTGATGCACTGTGCTTAATTTTGCCAGGGAATACAATTTTTGATTATAGTTTTGTCTCCTTTCCCTTCCAAAATATCATGTTTCACGATCTCCAATCCTTTAGTTTTGTAATGAAAATTACATAAATTCTGCAAATATTGTAACTTACTACTTATCTATGAAAAAAAGTACAAATTCTAAAAGGGCCAATTCTGGATTCTCCCATTCACATAGCTATGTTGAAGAACCACTCTCAATTAGAAAAAAATGAATATTTGATTGTAATTTAATTATATCTATGGGAACATTGAATACTCCAAGGTATATGTGCATACACACACACACACAAAATGATCATATTTTTGGAAGCTACCTGCACTCAAACTAAGATAAGGCTCTTTTATTAAAGGAAAGAAAATGACTTTGAATAACTTAACAAAATAAGAATTTTCCTAGAGGCTAAGAAGCTTAATAATAATTTAGGGAATGGAACCTCATGCAATTCTAATTATTAACTATTGTTTTAAAAAGAAAATCAGCAGAGCATTTTGTTGTATATAAGACGTTTGTATCCCATGACAGAAGGCTGTATCATTTTGTTTGAAATGAGTTTTCCAGGGAGGTTTCATAGATCAACTAAATATTGCACTTTTCACATGAGCAGCATCCTAAAATAAAATATTTTTTGTAACTGCTTGAAACTATATCAAATTTTGTAGAAGTGGCATGAATATTTAACAGTTAATTAGTTCACAGCTGTTATTTAGTTCAGGTAGGAACTCATCTAATAATTAAACTTTAAGGAATTTTCAAAAATAATTTGAAATGTCTAACTTGCAAGTGCTTTCATGTTGTAATGGAAATATGTTAATAAGGTAAATGTAAGTTGCAAAGACATTTTTCACTTCAGATTCTTAATATAAATTTAAAACACTATATTCAGTAAAACAGCTAAAGTCATTCAAAGAAATGCATTTATAACTTTAAACATTTATAACATAACATATTTATATTTTTATATACTATTGACCATCCATTACTACTCCAATGGGTGTATTGAGAGATGAAACAAAAGATTCATAAACCATAGCTCCTAATCCCACATACTCACTATGACATGGAAGATATAAGGTGAGTACTGGAATGTTACAGATGAACTTAAAGGAGGTTGTTTTAAGGTTTCAACTTTGTCATGAACTCCACTTGTAGCAAAAAAAAAAAAAAATCAACATTTAATGTGACTTACCTTTAAGGATATTAAGAGATTACAGACCCTTTTGATATTATTGTATATAGTAGGACATATGTGATTTTCTAATCTGTGTGATACTCTAAGTTAGGGATTTGTGGATATTTAGAAAAGACCAGTAGCTTTGGTATGATTTGGTATGATTTGCTGCCAAGCTATCTGTTTTCTGTGTCTACCTGATTCATCCAGTTTTGGGGGGGTTTTTTGTTTTGTTTTGTTTTGTTTTTCCTGCAGCTTGAAGAAGCTATACAATACATAATAGCCACACCTTGGTACATCGTTTTGGTAGACAGACTAACACATGGGTCCTAACATTATCAGTAAGTTAATGGGGTGCCTATTCCAAGTATGTGCACACAACACTGCAAGATGTGCACATGAGAAAAAAGTGTTTCTATAGTTTAGTAGACAACTACAACAAGTAATGTGGAAGACTTAGAAATTTTTTAAACATCAAAAAAAAAATCAAAGATGCCAAGGTGATCCACTGCATCCTGAGCCAAAATTCAAGACACCTTGAAGTTTTTCTTGATAGTGACAAGGAGATCACTTATTTCCTATCCCTAATCTTTGATTTTAATTCTAATCATTAATGTGTTCTATTATTTAATCTCACCCAGGACATATATTGCTCCCTTATCTTTTATTTTAATTATTAAAGTTTTTATTTACAAAAAATAAAAATGGGTACTTTTTTACACATTGAACCTTGCAAAACCTTCTGTTGCACAATTTCCTCTCCTTCCCCCATCCCCTCCCCTTGATGGCAGGCAGTTCAATACATGTCAGATATGTTGAAATATATGTTAAATACAATATACATATTTATACAGGTAAATTACTATACAAGAAAAATCGGATGCCAAGATGGTGGAGTGAAGACAACTCTCTGTGACCTCCTTTGACCTTGTCTCAAACCAACAGCAGATTAAGCCTCTGAACTGGTTCTGGAGTCAAAGCTCCCCAAAATATTTGGACTAAAACATATTACTAGCAGGAGTTATTGTGGAGGAGCTTTGGATCAGGTCTATTTCAATCAGGCAGTTTTCCTAGATTGGGCGCAGCTCCAGGATACAGGGGAGGAACCTGGGCAGGACTCAGAGTGGCAGATTCTAAGCACCTGGGAAGTCTATCTGAGGCTCCTGGGACACTCTGCCCTGATTTCAGGCAGGCGCTTTGGAAGATCTGCCTTTTGTAAAAAGTAGATTGTAACCCACTGAAAACACTGGTCCTAGCCCACACAGCCCAGCACAGAAAGTCAATCAGCCGAATTGTCCCAGGGAAAATTACTGCAGCTGCTGCTTCTCTGCTTTAAACAGACCTCAAGCTTTTTTAAAAAATGAATAAAAAACAAAAAAGAACTCTCACTATAGACAGCCTTTATGGAGAGAGAGGAGAATAGACCCCAGATCCTGAGATTCATGAAGGTAAAGCAACTCCAGAGGAAGCCACAAAGGGAGACATGAGATGGTCCCCATTCACAAGGCTTTTCTGGAAGATTGAATAAAGAATCTCAAAACAGAGTCAGATGAAAAATGGGGAAATGAATTGCTATCATTGCAAGAAGGAATGGAAAAAGCATATAATTCTGTACAAAAGAAATAAGAAAAACACACCAATTCACTGAAAAATAAAATTGGTGAAGTGGAAAAAAGTATGCAATGAACAAATTGGACAGTTACAAAAGGAGTTAAAAAAGTAACTGAAGAAAATAATACATTAAAATTAGAATTGAACAAATAGAAGTGAATGACTCAATAAGACTTCAAGAATCAGTCAAACAAAAACAAAAAAAAATTAAATAGAAGAAAATATGAAATGCCTCCTCGGGGGAAAAAAAAAACTTATCTGGAAAATAGATTTAGGAGAGACAATTTAAGAATTATTGGACTTCCTGAAAGCCATGATTAAACAAAAGAATCTAAACACTATTTTCTAGGAAATCTTGAAAGAAAACTGCCCTGATGTTTTACAATCAGAAGGCAAAATCACCATCAAAAGAATTCACCAATCACCTCCTGAAAGAGACCCCAGAATTAAATTCCCAAGGAATATTGTGGCTAAATTTCGGGACTATCACAACAAGGAAAAAATATTGCTAGCAGCTAGAAAGAAATAATTCAAATACAAAGGAACTATAATTAGAATCACACAAGATCTGTCAGCCTCAACATTGCAGGATTGAAGGGCCTGGAACCAGATATTGTGAAAGGCAAAGGAACTTGGATTACAGCCAAGAATAACTTATCCAGCTAGAATGAACATTATCTTCCAGGGAAGAAGATGGATATTTAATGATATAGGTGAATTTCACCTATTTTTAATGAAAAGACCAGATCTGAACAAAAAATTTGGCCTCCAAACACAGAATTCAATAGAAGCATAAAAAGGTAAAAAAGAAAGAACTCCTGAGAGCTATATTTCTAGTATGGATATACTTAAAGAATGACAGTATAATTTGGTATTACTTTGATAATATGAAAAAGAAACTACAGCTTGATAATTCTTTGAGCATAGTTAAAAATTGCTCTTCAGAATGGATGGATCCATTCACAATTCCAGCAACAATGTATTAGTGTCCCAGTTTTCCCACATGTCCTCCTATATTCACCATTATTTTTTGCTGTCATCTTAGACAATATGAGAGGTGTGTAGTGGTATCTCAGAGTTGTCTTAATTTGCATTTCTCTGATCAATAATGATTTAGAGGACCTTCTCATATGAATAGAAATGATTTCAATTTCTTCATCTGAAAATTATCTGCTCATATTCTTTAACCATTTATCAGTTGGAGAATGGCTTGAATTCTTAAAAATTTGAGTCAGTTCTCTAAATATTTTAGAAATGAGGCCTTTATCAGAACTCTTGAATGTAAAAATGCTTTCCTGTTTATTGCCTCCGTTCTAATCTTGTCTCCATATGTTTTGTTTCTACAAAAACTTTTTATCTTAATATGGTAGAAATTATCTATTTTGTGATCAACAATGAGGTCCAGTTCTCCTTTTCTTTTCCCATTTTTCTTCTAGCTCTCTTTTAAGATTTTTTTAAATTTCTTCCAAGGGAGCCTTGTGAAATGGGGAACAATTTATATCACTCCTTGAAGCTTCATCTGGATACAATCTGCTTTTAGTGATCTCAGGGCTTGAAATCTGTTCTCCTTCACCATAAAAATGCTCTATGTTTAATTTGTGTTTTCTTGCTCTTTTAAAAAAAATGATATCTCCTTTTAGGGCAAGGGGGAGACTCAAGCTCTCTGTATAAGGGGAAAGTGGCTGTTCTGGGTCAGTGCTGAATAACTTACAATGCTGGATGGGCATGGTCAGGTCCTGTGAAATTCTGACTTTTAGGACCTCTCTATTTGCCTTTTGTATTTGAATTAGATGTCATAACAAGTCAGCTGATCTCTTGTCTGGCAACAGGGCAGAGTAGCCAATAATGCTGTATAATCCTCCCAACAGATTCTCTGTTGCACAGAGCTTACAACACCCTGGTACTGTGTGCTGCCTGCTTGCACTTGGTCCTCCTTCCTTTGTGCCTAATTGAAACATCTTTTTTGTAGATCTTTGAAATTATCTCCTGATGATAATTTGTTACACTTTCAATATTCGTGGGTTCTGTCACTTCAAAACTATTTCAGAGGCTGTAATTGCTATTAGTGTGAGGGCGTGGGGAGATTTCAGAGAAAGGCATGTCTCCTCTCCTCCATCTTGGCTCAGCCCCTCCTTTTATATATATTTTCACAATTATCTTGCTACACAAGAAAAATCAGCGCAAAAAGGAAAAAAAAATGAGAAAGAAAACAAAATACAAGCAACAACAAAAATAGTGAAAATCCTATGTTTTGATCCACACCCAGTTCCCACCATCCTCTCTCTGGGTGCAGATGGCTCTTTTTATCACAAGACCATTGCAACTGCCCTGAATCATATCCTTCTTGAAAAGAGTCACCTCCATCAGAATTGATTATTGTATAAAATTGCTGTTGCTGTGTACAATGATCTTCTGGTTCTTCTCATTTCATTTAGCATCAGGTTCATGTAAGTCTCTCCAGACCTCTCTGAAATCATCTTGCTGATCAATTCTTATAGAACAATAATATTCCATAACATTCATATACCATAACTTATTCAGCCATTCTCCAACTGATAGGCATTCATTCAATTTCCAGTTTCTAGCCACCACAAAAAGAGCTGCTACTAATATTTTTTTTTGCACATGTGGGTTCCTTCCCTCCTTCATCTCTTTGGGATACAAGCACAGTAGAAACACTGCTGGATCAAAGGGTATGTACATTTTGGTAGTCCTTTGAGCATCGTTCCCAATTGCTCTCTGGAATGGTTAAATCAATTCACAACTCCACCAGAAAGGTATTAGTGTCCCAGGCTTCAAACATCCCTTCTAAAAATTAGGTATTGATCCACACCTAACACCACATACCAAGATAAGATTTAAATGGGTTCATAATCTAGATATAAAGAGTGATATCGTAAGCAAATTAGAGGAACATAGGATACTTTACCTCTCAGATCTGTGGAGAACAAAGGAATTTGTATCCAAAGAAGAACTGCAACTCTTAATTGAACACCAGATAGATAATTTTGACTATATTAACTTAAAAATGTTTTGTACAAACAAAACAAATGCAGACAAGATTAGGAGGGAAGCAATAAATTGGGAAATCATCCTTACATTTAAGGGTTCTTATAAAGGCCTCATTTCTAAAATATATAGAGAATTATCTTGTATATATAAGAATTCAAGCCATTCTCCAATCGATGGTCAAAGGATATGAATAGACAATTTTCAGATGATGAAATTAAAATTATTTCTAGTCATATGAAAAGTTGCTCCAAATCACTATTCATCAGAGATATGCAAATTAAGACAACTCTGAGGCACCACTACACACCTTTGAGATTGGCTAAGATGACAGGAAAAGATAATGAAGAATGTTGGAGGGGGTGTGGGAAAACTGGGACACTGATACATTGTTGGTGGAACTATGGAGAGTAATTTGGAACTATGCTCAAAAACTGTGCATACCCTTTGACCCAGCAGTGTTTCTATTGGGCCTATATCCCAAAGAGATCTTAAAGGAAGGGAAGGTTTCCACATGTGCAAAAATGATTGTGGCAGCCCTTTTTGTAGTGGCTAGAAACTGGAAACTGAATGGATGCCCATCGATTGAAGAATGGCTGAATAAATTATGGTATATGAATGTTATGGAATATTATTGTTCTGTAAGAAATTACCAGCAGGACGATTTCAGAGAGGCCTGGAGAGACTTGCATGGACTGATGCTGAGTGAAACGAACAGAACCAGGAGATCATTAAAAACAGCAACAACAAGATTATATAATGATCAATTCTGAAGGATTTGGCTTTCTTCAACAATGAAATGTTTCAAACTAGTTCCATTTACTTCAGTGATGAAGAAAACCATATACACCCAGAGAGAGGGATATGAAATATGGACCACAACATAACATTTTCATGCTCTCTATTGAGGTTTGCTTGCATTGTGTTTCTTTCTCTGATTTTCTTTTTTTTTCTTGTAGATAGGATTTTTCTTGCACAACTTGTCAAATACTTCAACATTATTAACATGTAGTGGACTTCCTGCCATCTAGGGGAGGGGAGGGGACTGAGGGTAAAATTTGTAATGGAAAGCTTTGTAAAGATCAATGTTGGGGAACTACCCATACATATGTTATACAAATAAAAAGCTTTAATAAAATAAAAAGTCAATGTTGAAAATTTACCCATAAATATGTTTTGCAAATAAAAAGCTTTAATAAAAAATAAAATTAAAAAAAAGAAATGAAGTTGCAATATTACTGCCATTCTGTCTTTGTAAAGGGAATTTTTCTGAGCAAGGATTATACTCTAAGGTAAAGCTTCAATCAATAAGGGAAGGCAAAAAAGTTGGGACTATTCTGAAAAATATGTCCTCACTACAGAACTTTCTCCACCAAATGAAAATACTCTTCTCACCCTGGAAAATCTCTCCCTGCATGCATCCTTCACACAATCTAAGTTCTCTTTACCCTGTGGCCTATTCCTCTTACTGTAGAATTCTCATATTTTAGGAGGTTCTCTTTATACTTAATCCTTTACTTTTTTCCTCCAGGTTTCATTCCTCACTCCAGGCTTCTTTCTTCAGTGCACCTTCATGTGGGGTATTTTCTACTCATTCCCTCCACTCTTTTAGCTTTCTTATATTTATTTTCTTCCCGGAATTATATATAAGATCCTTGAGAGCAATTACTGTCTATTTTTGTTTGTATTTGTATTCAAAGCAGTTACAAAGGCACCTTAACAAATAGTAAGCACTTAAATAAATGTTTGTTTACTTGTGGTTTTATTCAATTGAAAGCATATTTCAACATAATAACAGCAATAATGTGTGATGATCAACTGTGAAATACTTGATTCTTCCCAGTGGCTCAGCGATCTGAAGCAATCTCATTGGACTTTGGACAGAAAAGGCCATCTGCATGCAGAAAATGAACTAAGGAGACTGAATGTAAATGAACATATGCTATATTTTTTTCTCTCTCCCATGTTCTTTCCCTTTTGCTTTGATTTTTCTCTCCCAACAAGATTCATAAAGCAATATGTATTAAAATAAATAAATTTACTAGGAAAAAAGAAAGCATATTTCAAGAAATTCTAATTCAACCCTGATATTTCCATTCCAAATAATCTACTCATTTATCAAAATATGCATTTCTCTGCTGGATATTACCACTCTGACCACTCAGGATCCATGACACATGCCAAACACTCCAACACTCAACTGCAAATATCCTGAGCTGAAATTTAAACATTCTTTCCTCTCACCCTTGTAATATATTATTGCTAACCTCATAATGTCTTTTAAAAATACTTTATCAAGATCTGACCAAATTTAGAATTGGAATGACATAAAAGAAAAATTGGTATGAAATAAGATATTCATAGTTTAACTAATAGTTAAAAATGATTTACTTTGTCATAGAAGATGAAAGAAATAATGTTCATATGCTATATAACTTTTTTTTAGTTGTCTTTATCTTTCCTGTGTTGGTGTTTGTCATTATTTTTATTTGTGGTCAGCAACCTAAGGGAGAAACTTTAATCTCTTTTTTTTCTTGACCTAGAAGGAAGCTATAGCATTGGAAAACTCTCAGCCTCTCAATCCCATTAAATCTCAAAGATCATCATCATACAATTTAAAAGGAGGAAGGAACTGCAGGAGGAGAAAAGAAAAGTATAATTATTAGCTTGGAATGTAAACTTATAACAGTCCTACCAAATATCACTATACCTGTGATCTATTATAGTCTCCAGTTATAACTTGCTTCATCCCCTGATTCTCGAGAGTTCTTGCAGAAGCAGATAGTGGCAAAATCCTAATGTTGTCATTTGTTAATTTGTCAAAGGGTTCTTTTCTTATCATCACTGGCAAAAAGGAATGTATAGAAAAACAAGATCCTCAGTTTCATTACTGAGATTAGTGAGAAGTTCCAAGAGGTGGGAGAATATCAGGGACTGTCAAACAAAGAGAAAATATTTTCTAGAGATAAGTTTGAAATAATGGGAAAGTAGAGTATGACAGTTATTGCATTTCAGTTATGTAATTAGTAAATACTTTTCATTGACCAAACGATTCCCTCCTTACCTTTATTTTTCAGCATAACAAATAATAATAAAAAATAATACCACATAGTCTTCTCAATCTAGGAGAAACAAAACAAAACACCTTGACTTAGAGAAATGTGGTAAGAGAATTGAACTTGAGTTAATTCTGGAACTGCCAATTATTATGTATGTCCACTATTTGTGCTAAAGAGAGCATCAAAATGGGAAAAGGACTAAAATATGCAATAATGTTTGTAGCTGTCCTTTTTGTAGTGGCAAGGTCCTGGAAACTGAGTGGATGCCCATCAATTGGAGAATATATGAATAAGTTATGGTATATTAATGCTATGGAATATTGTTTCATAAGAAATGATCAGCAGGAGGATTTCAGTGTGGCCTGGAAAGACTTACATAAACTGATGCCAAGTGAAATTAGTAGAAATAGGAGATCATTGTACATGGCAACAAGAAAATTTCAAATTCTCATAAATGTGGTTTTTTACATATGTCAATTTCAATGGTCTTCTGATGAAGAGAGATATCTGAACCCACAAAGAAGACTGTGGGGACTGAGGGTGAATCACAGCATAGTATTTTAACTTTTTTGTTGCTGTTCGCTTCCATTTTGTTTTCTTTCTCTCTTCTTATTTTCTTTTTGATCTGATTTTTCTTGTGCAGCAAGATAATTGTGTAAATATGTTTACAAGAATTGCACTTGTTCAACATATATTCTATTACTTTTCATATAGGAGAGGGCAGGAAAGGGAGGAAAAAATGTAACACAAGGTTTTGCAAGGATGAATGATGAAAATATCTATGTATATGATTTGATGATAAAAAGCTCTAATAAAAATAACAAAATAGCAACAAAAAAGAATTCAGTGATAGAGGAATGAAAGGATTACAAGCAATAATGAAAGCTTAATTGAGGTTTAAGAATATCTAACATTTCAAGAATAAATAGTTATCAATATAATTTCAACCTATGTGCTAGGTTCTGGTTATAGCAATATAAATGAAATGTCCTTGACTGAAGAGATTTGTAATCTGTTGGAAGAAATATAAATATTGGGAAGTAAAATTTAATATTGTATGCTGGCTCATGGAGATACAAACTTTCTACAAAATTAATGTCAGAAAAATTTAAAAAGCAAAGTTTACTTTTGCTATAAGGGTTTATTGTTTCCATTATGAAGGAAGTAGAATTGTAACTGAACTTTGAAGGCATAGAGGGATTTTTCTAGTGTTTGTTATAAAGAGAGTGCATTCTAGTCATGAATGGGCATTATAACTGAATCTTAAAATATTATGAATTGAAAAGTACCTTATGTATCATCTAGTTCTGTCAATAATTATATCCCAATATCTCCTGCTGAAGTTGTTTTTATTTAAATTTCACATGAAAGATTTTACAAAGTTTATTTTTCATTATTTTTTTTCTTACTAGATTTTTGGTAATTCCTAAGAATATCAAACTCTTTTTTTCCATCTTGCTCTATCATTCAATATGCTAGCTATTGCGGACAGGTTAACATTGTATGCAAATTAGAAATCTAGTCCTTCAGACATACAAAGATAGTTAGATTTACATTAGACCTTCTTCCCATTAGTAATAAATATTATGAATTCTCTAAAAAAGTTATTGAAAGGAAGGAACACAACATTCTGCTCCATGTAGGTGGCACTTAATAAATACTGCTTAATGTTATTTTTGTGCTCCAATTATGGCTGCTCAGAGTTCTCTGGATATTAAAACTTTCTGAATATGGCATTTGCGATACTATATTTGATGAATACGTGTCACAGTGAATAGAGTGCTGCACTTGAAATTGAGGAAAATTCATCTTTGGGAGTTCAAATTTTTTCTCAGATACTGACTTTGTGACTCTGGAAAAAATCATTTAACTCTGTTTAACTCAATCTTAACATATATAAAATGATTTAGAGATGGAAATGGCTAACCATTACAGTATCTCTACCACAAAAAAAAAAAAAAAAACCTAAATAA
>JAJPUD010019708.1:0-14576 GCA_023553655.1 Myrmecobius fasciatus | reverse complement strand
TTGCTATGATGCTATGCTGTTTCTATCCAAGACATTGATACATAACACAATGTCAAGGATAGATGACTGACCACTCCTATAATGATTTTTAAGACTCTCTTTATTTCTGCCCTTTGAATCTGTAGTCTAGAGTATATTCTGAAGTTTAAGGTCCAAAGAGAATTTTCTATTTAAAATACTATAATTACTTATACACACATACATACTTAACTACCAAAATATCTATCTGTCTGTCATTTTGCCTGTCCATCTATGTATCCATGCATATTTGCATGCATATTTATGTGTGAATTTTTTAAAGATCAGGCTTACAATTTTATTGAGACAAAGAATTCTCAATGAGGATATTCCCTCTACCAATAAACTCAGGAACTTTTTGAAAACTTGCAAGGTTACTTAGGGAAGTAAACAATTATGTGATTTGCCCAGAAGTATACATTCATTGTGAATTAGAGGCAAGGCTTAAAATCAAATTACCTTTACTCTTTTTCTATCTGCTCTATATACTATGTCTCTGAAACTGTATTTACTTAATTGTAGATTCCTTAAATGTGATATATTTATATGTGTATTATCCTCTCAAAAGTAAATATTTTTCTTAGGAAAACAATATGAATCAGATAAAAATGGAATTTTAATTCTTGTTGATTGTTAAATATTCAACATTCTAGAAATTTCATTTCCTTAATAAATTTTGGGAAAAAATTATCTCTTTCTTTCTCTCTTGATACACACACATATACATATATATATATGATTATACATGTAAATGATATATATTCATATACATGTACATATATACTTATATTTTCAGGGATTATACTAAGATTCTTCTTTTCTTCTTAAAAAAATGTCTTATTTCTAGGAAAAAAATTTAAAAAAAAAAACATAATTGCCATTTCAGACATTTTAAATTGCCCAGCACAATCTGAGAAATCAACTGTAATTTAGTTCCAATATTATTTAAAATTTTTCCCCTTCACTTTCTCTAAATTCAAGAAAACTTATATTATGTGATAGGACACCCATTCAATGTACCAGCTCCCACTTCTTTTCTTTTTTCTTTTTTTTTTGAGATAGAAGTACATGGTGTGAGGTATTCTGTTGTTAAGTCACTCTTAAAGTGACAGACAAAATTAAATTAATTAATGTAAGTGAAGCCTAAAGTAGCTGTCAAGTTTACACCTTATAGTTATTTCTTCCAAACTGTTATTATTAATTTCTTTTATTTAAAGCCATGCTTGGCTTACTCTCTGGAGCTTTAACATCCTGTCATTTATCTCTGCTCAAAGGAGGATAACCTCTACTTCTATAAAAACTGATTATGAACTTCTTCGATGTGTGATATTTCCCCAACAAAGAAAATTACACTATCGGGAAATCAATTTGCAGTTGATGTTGAAGGGCACCTTATTTATACAGTTTTCTTACACTTAAACATTAGGGTGTTGTATTTTTTTTTCTTGAAATTAGAAAATATTGTTAAAAAGTGAAAACTGTGAAATATTCTTGGACAATGATTTTTTTGGGTATATACTTTTGATGCTATTAAACATAATTAAGTAATCAACTTTATGTTTAAAAACAAAAAAATATGAAATTCCTGTATTAAATATATTATCAGAATCTAAAAAATATAATTAAATTTAAAATATCTTGCTAAAGAACTATTCAACTGCTTGATAATCCTCTAGAGTCATATTAAAATTTATAAAATTGGATGTCCAGATATGATCATGCAGAATTATCCATTCAGGAGATAATTTCTCCTGAATAAGTCATTTAGCATTCTGGAATTAAGGAAACAAATTACCATAAAGAGTGAATTCAATGAATCATTGACTTTGAAGTCTAGAAGCAATTTTGTATATAATATACTCTAATCTGTCCTCATTTTGAAATGACAAAATTGATGTCCAGAAAGTTGAATTGACTTGCCCAAAGTCATATATAGGTAATGTTAAAATTTCAGTGAAAACTCAGGATATTTCCTTACTCTTGGTTGATTTATTAACAAGATACATCGTTTTCTGATACTAATAGTAATTTTTTTTTCTAAAATCAATTAATTTACCGCATTTAAGAAAGAGTGGGAAACAATTTGTCATAGAAAAAAATAACTTTCTTCATACAAAATAAATTGAATATTTACTAATATATGTTTAAATTTATCATCAAAAATTTTAAGAGAAGTTCTGGGTGCGGAGCCAAAAGGGCAGAGTGAAACTAGGAAAGTGCAGAAGCTTTCCCAGTTTCCCTTGAAAATTCCATGATTGAAGGCTCTTAAAAATGTCTGACAAAATGAAGCCACTCTCTAGTTCAAGATAAATTAGGTTCAAGAAAGGTCACTCTCAATGGAGTGAGAGGGGTGTTAAACCCAGTTCAAATTATGTACTAGAAAGTCAACAAGGTCTTAATCAAAGCAGATTAGCAAATGAGTCTCTTGGTCCTGGCTCAGTAGTAGAGAAGACCAGTGTGGTGTCTCAAGTTTCAGCACCAGAGACAAATTGCAAGCCCAAGAAACCATGTTGTTACCTGGAGAGAGCAGGTAGGGTCTGAGCTGTGAGTAAAATACCGAGCACGAGGCTCTCTGTTTTTAAAGCTAAGACTAAGAACTACATAAGATACTTAGGAAAACTTCTCTTGTACCATAAGAGCAGAGCTTGGGGGAGAAAGGGAGGGAAAGAGTAACACACAGAGAGAAACACAGAGAGAAACAAAGAAAGTGAGCAAGAAACAGAAAAGAACCTTAATCATAGAAAGCTGGTATAGTGACAGGGAAGACCAAAACACTAACCCAGAAGAAAATAAGATGCCCACATGAGAAATCTCAAATGTTGATATGAATTGATTTCAAGCCCAGAAAGACTTTCTTGGAAGTGCTAATAAAGGTGTTTAAAAGGCAAATAAGAGAGGCAGTAGAAAAATTGAGAGAATTAAAATGAAGTATGCAAGAGAAAATAAGCAGCATGAAGAAAGGACAATTGACTAAATGCAAAAGAAAATTCAGTAAGTAAATTTCTTTTAAAAAGAACAGAATTGGACAAATCTGAACAAGAAAAAAGTACACTGAAGAAACTCTTTGAAAAGTAGAATCAATGAAATGTTGAAAAAAAGATACAAAAGCCAACTGAAGAAAATCATACCTTAAAAATTAGAATCATCAAGAATCAGTCCAAAGAATGAAAAAGTGGAAGAAAATGTCACATACATCATTGGAATAACAGCTAATAAACCAGTACATAATAATAGCTAATAATAGATACAGGAGAGACAATATAAAAATATAGGTCTATCTGAATTCCACAACCAAAAAAAAAGCCTGGATAACATTCTTCTAAAGATTACCAAGTAAAACTGACTTGATATAATAGAAAAATAGTCATTAAAAGAATTCATCAATCATCTTAGGAAAGTGATCTAATATGGAAAACCCAAAAAAGTTATTGCAAAATTCCAGAATTATAATCTCAAGAGAAAAATACTACAAGCTTCCTGACAGAAACATTCAAGTCAATCAATTCAAGTCAAACAATTCAAGTCAAGGAGTCAATCTGGCAGCTTCTACAATATAGGATCATAAGGCCTGTAAAACCATATTCTGGAAGGCAAAGAACATGGGATTATGAACATGAATTACCTATCCAGAGAGATTGGGCATCATTTTTCAAATAAGGAACTTTAAATCATTAACATTGTAAAAACTAGAACTAAAAAAGAAATGTTGACCTTCAACATGAGATTCAAGAGAATTATAGAAAAGTAAACAGGAAAGAAAAAATAACATTATTTAAATGTTAAATTGTTTGCATCCCTAAGTGGGAAAATGATATTTATAACTCTTGAGAACTGTATCTTTTATTAGAGCAGTTAAATGGGTCATAAATAAACAGAGTTTGTGGGCATAAGATGAATCTCATGTGATTATATTAAAATAAAAAGACATTAAGTGGTGAGAAAAGATTGAACTGGGAAGATAAGAAAGGGAAGTAAAATGGAATACATTAGATCACATGAAGTGGCACTAAAATCCTATTGCATTTGAGGTAAAGAAGGGAGGGGAAGGAGCACTGTTGAAGTTTAATCTTATCAGCTTTGGTTTAAAGAGTGAAAAACATATTCAGTTACTTGGGTATAGGACATTTATTTTACCCTACAAGGAAGTAGAAGGAAAAAGTGTAAAGAAAAGAGATAGAATGGATAGAAGGGAGAACAGAAACTCTAGTAGAAAGAAGTAAGAGAAGAGAGGAGAGTTGATATAAGGGAAGGCAAATAAGGGCAGTATGGGCCATAAACATAATACTTCTAAAAAGGGACAGGGTAGAAAGTGAGGGGGGGAAAGTAAAATGGAAGGAAATATAGAGTCGATAATCATAACTGTGAATGTGAGTGGTATGAACTCTTTCGTAAAACAGTAGCAAATAGGTGAATGAATAAAAAACCAGAATCTTACAACATATTCTTTACAATAAACATATTTGAACCAGAGAAACGGGGGTGGAGCCAAATCTTCAAGTGAGCTTCAACATCAGATCAGAACTCCAGGAAATGCCTGTCTCATTCACAGGGACATGGCACAGCACGGGCTCAGGACAGGGAGGCTCAGGGCAGAAAAGAACGAGAAGAGGAAAGGGATTGTAGTGGAGACTCTTCACCAAAATGCAGGAGCAAAGGCTACTCTGTCCTGTTTCAGAAGCCAGGACATAAGCAGATTAGCTATACGATCTCCAACACAACTACAGAAAACAAAAATTGTTTTGTTTTATATAACAAGCAGGACTTGGTCATGCGCACTCAGCATGAAAGGAAATAATAAAAAAAAGTGCAAATGAAGTTGGCCTAACTACACCAGATTTAAACTATATTATAAAGCAGTGATCATAAAAACCATTTGTTACTAAGAAATAGAATAGTTGAGCAGTGGCATAAATTTGACTCACAAGACACAGTAGTCAATGAATAGTGTTTGATAAACCCAAAGACTCCAACTTCTGGGATAAGAACTCACTAACTGACAAAAATTGCTTGGGAAAATGGAAAATAGTAAGGGAGAAACTTATTTAAAAAATTAAGTGATTCAGGACAAGCCATCTGGAAACAAAAAGAGGACTGTGGGAATTACATGTGAATCACAATATAGTATTTTCACTTTTTATGTTGTTGCTTGCTTTTTTCCTTTGTCATTTCCTCCCTTTTAACTTGATTTTTGTGTGTGTGTGCAGCATGATAAATGTGGAAATATATAGAGAAGAATTACACATGCTGAATATTAAACAAAAGAAACAGATAGATATAGTGTAAAGCTAAAAGGCTAGAGCAGAAGTTATTATGCTTCAATTGAAGCAAAAAAGGAAGCAGTACAATTTTAACCTTAGAAACAACTTGCTAAGATTGGCTAAGTTGATAGGAAAAGATAATGAGAAATGTTGAAGGGGATGTGGGAATGCTGGGACGCTGATGCATTGTTGGTGGAATTGTGAACATATCCAGCCATTCTGGAGAGCAGTTTGGAGCTATGCTCAAAAAGTTATCAAACTGTGCATACCCTTTGACCCAGGAGTGTTTCTATTGGGCATATATCCCAAAGAAATCTTAAAGGAGGGAAAGGGACCCACATGTGCAAGAATGTTTGTGGCAACCCTTTTTGTAGTGGCTAGAAACTGGAAACTGAATGAATGCCCATCAATTGGAGAGTGGCTGAATAAATTATGGTATATGAATGTTATGGAATATTATTGTTCTGTAAGAAACGACCAGCAGGATGATTTCAGAGAGGCCTGGAGAGACTTGCATTAGCTGATGCTGAGTGAAGTGAGCAGAACCAGGAGATCATTATACATGGCAACAACAGTATGACATGATGATCAATTCTGATGGACATAGCTCTCTTGAACAATGAAATGTTTCAGATCAGTTCCAATTGTTCAGTGAAGGTCATATACACCCAGAGAGAGGGATGTGAAATGTGGACTACAACATAACATTTTCATGATCTCTATTGATATTTGCTTGCATTGTGTTTCCTTTCTCTGATTTTTTTCTTATAGATACGATTTTTCTTGCACAACAATGATAAGTTTGGAAATATGTATACATGTGTTCGATTTGTCAAGTATTTTAACATAATTGACATGTAGTGGATTTCCTGCCATCTAGGGGAGGAATGGGGAGTAGAGGGGGAAAATTTGTATTAGAAAGCTTTGTAAGGGGTAATGTTGAAGAATTACCCATACATGTGTTTTGCAAATAAAAAGTTTTAATAAAAAAAAGAAAAAAGAAACAACTTGCTAAAGGGTACCATAGATATTGAAGTCTTACAATATATTTGGACCAGAATTGAGTTAATCATAAAATTCAAAATAATTATTTTCTAGCCTACTTAGGTAGAGCTATTGCAATGGAAACAAAGTCATATCTATATAAATATTCAGAAAGAGTAAAAAATGGACTAACTAAATTCTGGAAGTTACCAGTCTCAATATTGGGATTTGCCTATATTTAGAATGTGCAAAGCCTAATTATGTTTACTAAAAGTAGATCCAGTTTTATACCTTGAAGACAAAATGAAATGACTCTAAAATGGGAAGGAAACATTATGAACAGCCTAAGCAATGAACAGCTGTTTGCTCCCAAGTCACAAAGTCTGCAGGGAAACATTAATGGAAAGTCACAACAAATTGCTATCCCTCTTCCCCAAAGAGTTTTGACTTGACAATACCACCTGTATTTAGATTTTAACAGAACAACTTCTTCCTGTTTTTGTTGTTGTTTTTTGTTTTTTACAAGATACAGTTTTGAAAAAAAAGATACAGTTTTGGACTTCTCTCCAATTTATTCTATTTAAATTTTATGGCATGCCTTATTTCAAATGTAGACTTTCTTCCCCCACACCTTTATTTGACTTGTGATACGCATGCCATGTTTGACAGTAAAATGACTTTTGTCTTTACACAATTTTGTCTACATTATTTAAAACACCTACATCTCATTCTGAACTTGTTTAAATCTCAGGGAATAGAGAGCTTAAACATGTTTGATGTTTTTAATAGTAGGCAATTTCATTTTGTGAGTGGATAAAAGAACTTCTGAAAGATGCAAGAAATGAAGTTGAAATCCATCTGCATTAGAATTCAATAACCATGCCGTGTTAGCTCTAAAGGAATTATCAGAGTCAGGACTTTAACAAGAGTTACAAAAATGATATTAGCAACAAAATAATAGTGATACTACTAATAAATCATTTTTCTGAGACATTTCTGATATAAATTGATTTAATTGGAGAAAAGAGATAAATAAATAAGCATTGCAATTAGAAACATATTCAACATAATTTGGCTCTTTTGCTACAATATCAATCTCCCAAGAATATTTACAACATTTATTTTTCCACAGTCATCTCTGGTCTTAGATGTGTTTTCACATAAGTGAAGCTCATAACTGAAATTCATTCCTCATTGAAAAATTGAATTGAAAAGAATTATCTAAAAGATTAAAAATTCAATGAATATAATTTTTTTTAGATAAAAGCCAGTATGATTAGGTAATAAAGACTTGGCTAAAGAAACCAACTGAGACAGTTACTAGGGAAATTTGTTAAAGTTCTCTGCACCTCAATTTCCTGTTCTTTAAAATGAGGGAGTGGGCTCAATGATTGCTAGGCCCCTTTCCCTCACTATAAAGGATTTAAAAAAAATAAACAACTTCTCAATTCAATCTAAAAGAATGTGCTCAGTTGAGAGAAAAATAAGTGGATATAAAAGAATGAATCCTGAGTGAAATATTACAAAAATCATAGAGAAATTTATTATCTAGCTATTATAAAGTTGTGTTTACATAAAAATTTCAAAGCTCTCCTTTACCTAAACTAACATCACTAATGTCAATCCTTTCAATAACTATATAACCTCTGTCTCATTGCACCAAACATGTGCAATGTATACTACACTACTTTCTCAAAGTATATAAAAATATATTCATTGTTTTAACATTGATTTAGAAAGCAATAGAACCTACTTTTTTGGAAATTGTAAGTAATCATTGAATGGTACATGCTTAAGTTTATTTTCTCCCCCCCAAAAAATCCATTATATCTCTCTGGGAAAAAAATCTATCAAGTCTGTGAGATTCAAAAATGCCTCATAGAAAATTCAGCTTTTATAAAATATTAAAATATACAAAACAGAAAATATATCACATTCATTTTTCAAAAGACATGTATATCATTTTTCCAAAAAAAATCCACAATTGTATATAATCACATTTTGTTAATGAGACAATTTATAATGAAAAGCCACATTGGAATTCAAATTGAAACAACTGTGAACTATTTATGTGGCATTGTAAAATAAGAAATGTTTTTAAATGCATATTAATATAAAATGAAAATATTAAATTAGAACAAAGAAAAAAATAAAGCAATAAATGCATCTTGATGAAATAATTTTATTTTAAATGTTGCTACTTAAGGTCTAAAAGGAATGTTAGAAACTTACACATGATGAAAAATAAAAAGAATCACATTTACTGAAACTATCACAGACATTTCACTGGTTTTAGACATATTGCAATATGTACAAAATTACTGTTATCTATAAGAAAGTGATAACTTATTAGAATTTACAGGTTATTCTGAGATTATTATCTTTAGTGTAAAGACCATAATAATATACATGTAAAAGGAAATAGGGAAATAGAAGTATAGGAATATTATTAAAAATTTAGGGGAAAAGTTAAGAAAAAATAAAATAAGACTTTATTAAAGTTATTAATTTACCTGTGTAAGTACAGATTTATTCTAATAAATTGAAGTTTTTTTTTTTTCTACTTAATCTAGTTGTCCTTGAATTCACATTTTTGACATAAGTGATATGCAACCTTTATTTCTAAATTAAATAGCAACTTAATCATTGAGAAACTGTTGCTAATAATTTAAATACTGAAGAATCAGAGATCCATAAAAGGACTGAAGAAGGGGACATGCTTGGATTTTCATGAAAGAAAAGAAGCAAAATCTTCTAATTACTAGCTAGTGAGCTTGATTTCAATTCCTTGGGAAAATAGTCAGTTTATTAAAGTTATAGGTTATGAACACTTATCAAAGGAAATAAGTTCAAGAAATTAGCTAGGCTTTTTCGAGAAAATATTGTGGATGGCTTGAGGAAAGAATCATCTGTAGATCTTCCCAAATTCCCTCTCAACAACTAGAAAAGTTGCTCAGTATTGACCTAACAAGGAAGCAGCTTACCAGGCTGGAAGAATAGGTGTATCTCACTGAGGTAGGAGGACAGCAACCTACACTGTCAGGAGCATCAACCAGCCTCACAGCAGAAGGCCTGCAGAAAGGCTTCAATCTTGGGAGAATAATGTAGGCCCCACACTCCTGCTAGGCAGTACAGCTCAACAAGGCCTTACTCCAAAGACTATATTCTCATTACAAACCACCTATGAGGGCTTGACCCCATTGTTGACTATCCCTGACTCAAGTCTACACAAAGTGAGTTCTGGTTCCTGGAGTCACCAGCAGAGACCTTGCTTCCATTTTAACACAGTAGCAAGGACACACACTTGGAGTCAATCAAGAACTAAAACATAATTTATTTGTTCAGCATAGTCACTAGTATAGCTTAGTGGATAGAGATGCAAGGAGATCAGTGTTCACGTTTCACTTCTGACACATTGGCTGTATGACCCTGCACAGTTCATTTACTCTAATAATACTTTTTTTTTTTAATTCTTAAGAGTCTACATTCTCAAAATGTGTGCAGGTTTATTGCATGATGCAGATTGCTCCAGTTTCCTCACTTCTAAAATAAGCTGGAAATAGAAGTGAAAAGACATTCTATAATCATTACCAAGAATACCCCAAATTAAGAATAGTCATACAGGACTGAACTAAGTAACTGACAATAGCAACAGCCAAAAATATGTACAGCCTTTGTTTTTAATTATGTGTAATAAATACTGTCATTTTGTCTTCTATAATCCCTTCTATGTCTTTTATTTATTTAGCAACTATTCTCTTAAGAAGTTATATGAGAAGAAATTATACAGAGTGAGAAAATGATCTAATTTCTGTTATTTTTTTTTAACTCATGGAATCCTTACATAGTATATAAGCGGTAATAAATTTGTGTTTATGAGTGCATGTGTGTTATGTGAATACACTATGAAATTCAAGTAATAGACAAATAGTTATATATATTTAAAATGTGCCTTGTATATTAGATGTGTATTTAAAGGTAAACAAATATTATTTATTTTATATTTATTATATTAGTTTCATATATTTATACATAATATAATATATATTCGTATTTTTACATAACAAATATTTTATGCCAACATATAACATAGAAAAAAAAGAAAGGAAAAAAACTACAGGGGTTGAAGTATCTTTTTAAAAAAAATTCAGACAACAGAAAAAAGCCAGGAAAAAAAAAAAAAAAAACTACAAACAGGATAGTTTTAAAGAGATTAAACATATACACTTAAAAAGAGAAAAGAAATTTATTCAGGATAATGATATGCAGTTCCATGTACAACTACATTATTATCCCATTCATGGAAAAAGCCCAATAATTTTCTATTTATTAAGTTCTGGATAAAAATATATGTAATATAACAAAGAGTAGTGACAACTTTGAAGAAATTACTTTTCCCCAGTATAGCATGTGGGTACTCCCTCCAGCCTCAGTCCTCACCACTCAAACCAATGAGGCACTTTGAAATTTATAATCCACATTTCCCAGCCCTCTCAAAAACCACCATGGTTGCAGTAAGTCAAACTCCACCCAACCCCCACATTACACAATGCACATGAAAATATCTGATCACTTTTGCAATGGAACAGTCTATACATACAAAAGAAGAAAGAAGGATTTATACTCTATAATAACATATTATGAGAACCATTTCATAAGTGATGGAAAAGAGTTTAAAAATGTAAATACAAAAATTTATATTAAAAAAGGAAAAACAATTTTTTCTAATATTTATTTAAGAATAGAAAAGAAATAACAGCAACAGCATTCCTCTTCATACTAGTATGCTACAGAACCTTATCCAGAGCTACTCAGGCTCAATGTCACAATGTTTGTTTTGCCATCCATCTTATCTTAATCATTTTATTGACTTTCCCTTTTCAAATGATTTAAGCATTGAAATTCAATTTTGGCTTAAAAGACAAATTCTCATTAAAATGTGGAAACAGAGACACTATTGTAGTTTAGGATGAATTCATTATAGATCTTTATTGAATTCACAATTTTTATGCCAAGCACTTTTCTAAAATGAAAAGTGGATAATGAGCAAGTCACTACATGTTTTTGCTGTTTAGTTTTATTTTTTTTCATTTATTTTGGAAAGAAACTTTGGGATTAAAAAGTTCAATTGTTTCAAAGAATATATACATGGCATTTTTAAAGTTTTATTTTTCATAGGAGGCGAGCCAAGTTGTAGGAGAACAGACATAATTTTCTCTGACCTCCCTCTGACCTTCCTTCAAAGCAGCAGTAGATTAAGCCTCTAAACTGGTTTTGAAGTGAAAGAACCCAAAATATTTGGAATATAACACATTTCCAGAGGAAGATACCTTGGAAGAATTCCAAAACAGGTCTGTTTAAAATGGGCTGGGAGATAGTTTGCCAAACCCAGACAGCAGCACAGGGAAACCTGAGCAAGGAGCTGGGGCAGGAAACCAGAGCATTGCACTGTCAAAAAACCAGGGAATCTTCTGTGAGTCCCCTTAGACTACTCTATCCTGATTGAAAGAAGGTGGTTTGTCAGATTTGCTGCAAAAACCAAATTGTGAACCATTGAGCCCTGTAGGAATGAGGGACTTGGCCATGATAACCCTATCTTGGAAGTGAAACAGCGGAACTGCACCAATGCAAAGTAAAACAGCTGTTACTCCTTTGCCTTAAGAGCAGACCTCAACACTTATAAAATGAGCAAAAAACCCAAAAAGAACTCTCATCATAGAAAATAGATTTTATGGAGAGAACAGATCTTAAATCCTGAGGTTCCTAAAGGCAAATCAACTCCAGATGAAGCTCTAAAAGGAGATATGAACTGGTCCCCATCTCATGAGGCTTTCTTGGAAGACTTCAAAAAGGATCTTTAAAGAGAGCTAAAAGAAAAATGGGAAAATAATGAGATCTTTGCAAGAAGATATGAAAAATGAAAAACAGAAATTGTCTGAAGGAAACTCCTTAAAAATAGATTTGGTGAATTGGGAAAGCATAAAACTTCTTACAAAATAAATTTGAAAATGATTACAATTTGTTGAAAAACAGGACTTGTGAAATGGAAAAAAATACAATGATCAAAATAATTCATTTGGCCAAATTTAATAAAGGAATTAAAAAAGGTAACTTAAGAAAATAATACACTAAAAATCAGAACTGAACAAATTGAAATGAATGACTCAATAAGACTTCAAGAATCAGCCAAACAAAACCAAAAAAAAAAAAAAAGAAAAAGAAAAAAGAAAAAAATAGAAGAAAATATGAAAGACTTCCCAGGAAAAACAACTGAAATGGAAAATAGATCTAAGATGGATAATCTAAGGATTATTGGACATGGTGAAAGTATGATAAGAAAAAAAGACCCTAGACATTATCTTTAAAAAAATCATGAAGGAAAAACTGTCCTGATGTCCTAGAATCAGAAGGTAAAATAGCCATTGAAAGAATTCACTGATCACCTTCACCTGAAAGAGACCCCTCCACCTGAAAGAGAACACTCCAAGGAATACTGTGGCTAAATTTCAGAACTATCAGGGGAAGGGAAAAAATATTGCCAGCAGCCAGAAAGAAACAAGTTAAATACTAAGGAGCTACAATCAGTATTTACCCGGATTTTGCATCTTCCACATTAAAGAATTGAAGGTTCTGAAATCTGATATTCCCAAAAGGCAAAGGAACTTGTATAACAGCCAAGAATAAGCTACCCATGCTAAAATGACTATTACCTTTCAAGGAAGAAGATGGTCATTCAATGACACTGGTTAATTTAATCTATTTCTGATGAAAAGACCAGAGCTAAACAAAAAATTTTATCTCCAAACACAAAATTCAAGAGAAGCATAAAATGGCAAAAAGGAAAGAAATCTTGAGAACTCCATTTCTGTTATGAGTAGTATGGACATAATATCATTTTGTTATGAGATCATGAAAAAGAAACTAGAGATGGAAAGGAGATTGTACTGGAAAAAGAGGAAACAAGGTAAAATGGGGAATTACATCACACTCAGAGGCAAAGACCTATTGTAATTGAGCAAAAGAAGAAAGAAGGATGAGCATTTTGTGAATCTTGCTCTCATCAGATTTGGCTCAAAGAGACAATATCAAACATATTTGGTTTCACAGAGAAACGTGTCTCACCTTATATAGGAACCTTAGAGTGGAAAAGATAAAAGAATAGAGGTAGGTTAATAGAAGGAAAACAGAAGTATTAGGGGAAAGTGTAAGAAAGAGGAAGGGGCTATAAAGAGAGAGGGCTCTTTGAGGGAGGTGATGCTCAGAAGTAAAATACTGGTGGAAAAAGGAAGGGGAGAAAGAAGGAAGAAAGCATGACTTAGGGTAAATAACATGATATGGAATAAAGAATTAGTTATTTTAACTGTGAATATTAATGGGATGAACACTCCCATAAAATGGAAATGGATTAAAAATCTGGACTGGATTAAAAGCTAGAATCCTACAATATGTTGTTTACAAGAAACACATACAACATAGAGAGTTAAACATAGAGTGAAGGTAAAGGGTAGGAGCAGAATTTATTATGCTTCAGGTGAAGTAAAAAAAAAAAGGGGGATAGCAATCCTGATATCAGGTCAAATAAAAGCAAAGGTAGATTGAATTAAAAGAGATAAGCAAGGAAACTATAACTTGCTAAAGGGTACCATAGATAATAAAACAATATCAATACTAAACATATATGTACCAAGTGTTATAGCATCTAAATTGCTAGAGTAGAAGTTAACAGAGCTGCCAGAAGACCTAGACAGCAAAACTATACTAGTGGGGAATATCAAACTTGCTTTCTCAGAACAAGATAAATTTAACCACAAAATAAATAAGAAAATAGTTAAGGAGGTAAATAGCATGTTAGAAAATTTGGGTATGATAGATCTTTAGAGAAAATTGAATGGAGACAGAGAAGGGTACAAAATTTTCTTGGCAGTACATGGAACATATTCATGAATTGACCATGTATATGAGAATAAAAACCCCAAGTCAAATACAGAAAGGCAGAAATAGTGAATGAATTTTTTCAGATCATGACACAATAAAAATCATGTACAATAAAAGGCCAGGAGAAAATAGACCAAAAGCTCATTGGAAACTGAATAATTGTTTTTTTTCCCTAAAAATAAATTTGTAATACAATGAATCACTGACATAATTGATAACTTCATCCAAAAGAATCACAATAATGACACAATATAAAAAAATGTGGATACAGCTAAAATGGTTATTAGAAAAAATTTTATATATCTAGATCTTTTATGCAAGATATACTTGCATGAAAGAGAGAGAGAGAGAGAGAGAGAGAGAGAGAGAGAGAGAGAGAGA
>JAJPUD010019707.1:0-26040 GCA_023553655.1 Myrmecobius fasciatus | reverse complement strand
AAATTATTTAAATAGCCCCATTTTAGAAAAAGAAATAGAACAAACTATTAATCAACTCCCTAAGAAAAATTCCCCAGGACCAGTTGAATTTACAAGTGAATTCTATCAAACATTCAAAGAACAACTAATTCCAGCAGTTTTAGGGAAAGAAAGTGTTCTACCTAATTCTTTTTATGACACAGATATGGTGCTGATAGCTAAGCCAATTTCCCTAATGAATATTGATGCAAAAATCTTAAATAAGATATTAGCAATGAGATTACAGAACGTCATCTCCAGGATAATACACTATGACCAAATAAGATTTATACCAGGAATGTAGGGCTGGTTCAATATTAGGAAAACTATCAGCATGATCAATTATATTAATAACCAAACTAATACAAGTCATATAATTATCTCAATAGATGCAGAAAAAGCATTTGATAAAAACCAACACCCATTACTATTAAAAACACTAGAGAGTATAGGAATAAATGGACTTTTCCTTACAATGATCAGTAGCATCTACTTAAACCATCAGCAATCATCATATGTAATGGGGACAAACTAGAACCATTCCCAATAAGATTAGGAGTGAAACAAGGCTGCCTCATTATCACCATTACTATTCAATATTGTATTAGAAATGTTAGCTTTGGCAATAAGAGAAGAAAAAGAAGAGATTAAAGGAATTTAGAGGAGGTCATGAGGAAACCAAATTATCACTCTTTGCAGATGATATGATGGTATACTTAGAGAACCCTAGAGACTCAACTAAAAAACTACTAGAAACAATTCACAACTTTAGCAAAGTTGCAGGGTACAAAATAAATCCGCATAAATCATCAGCATTTTTATATATTACCAACAAAGTTCAGCAGCAAGAGATACAAAAAGAAATTCCATTCAAAATAACTGTTGATGGTATAAAATATTTGGAAATCTATCTGCCAAGGAAAAGTCAGGAACTATATATATGAACAAAACTACAAAACACTTTCCACACAAATAAAGTCAGACCTAGTCAAATGCAAAAACATTAAGTGCTCATGGGTAGACTGAGCAAATATAATAAAAATGACCATGCTACCTAAATTAATCTACTTATTTATTACCATACCAATCAAACTCCCAAGAAATTATTTTGCCAATTGAGAAAAAATAGTAGCAAAGTACATCTAGAAGAACAAAAAGTCAAGAATTTCAAGGAAATTAATGAAAAAAATGCTGATGAAGGCCTAGTTGTGCCAGACCTGAAACTATATTATAAAGCAGCAGTTATCAAAACCATTTGGTACTTGCTAAGAAATAAAGTAGTTGATCAATGGAATAGGATAGGATAACAGGACAAAATAGGCAATAACTATAGCAATCTAGTGTTTGACAAACCCAAAGACCCCAGCTTTTGGGATACAAACTCAGTATTTGACAAAAAAAGGTGGGAAAAATGAAAACTAGTATGAAAGAAATTAGAGCTTGACCCCCATCTAACACCACATATCAAGATAAGATCTAAATGGGTTCATGAATTAGATATAAAGAGTGATATCATAAACAAATTAGAGGAACATAGAATAGTTTATCTCTCAGATCTGTGGAGAAGGAAAGAATTTGTGTCCAAAGAAGAACTGGAACTCTTAATTGAACACCAGATAGATAATTTTGATTATATTAAGTTAAAAAGATTTTATACAAACAAAACTAATGCAGACAAGATTAAGAGGGAAGCAATAAATTGGGAAATCATTTTTACATTTAAGGGTTCTGACAAAGGCCTTATTTTTTTTGTTAAACCTTTTTATTTGAAAACATATGGATAGTTAATTTTTCAACATTAACCCTTGCAAAGCTTTCTGCTACAAATTTTTCCCTCCTGCCACCCACCCTCTCCCCTAGATGGCAGAAAATCCAATACATGTTAATCATGTTAAAATATGTGACAGATTGAATATGTGTATACATATATATACAGTTATCTTGCTGTACAGGAAAAGAAAAAAAAACCTGAGAAGGAAAACATAATGCAAGCAAACATCAATAGAGTGTGTGAAAATGCTATGTTGTGGTCCAGACTCAGATCCCATAGGCCTCTCTCTGGGTGTAGATGGCTTTGTTCATCACTGAGCAGCTGGAACTGGTTTGAAACATCTCATTGTTGGAGAGAGCCATGTCCATCAGAATAGATCATCATATAGTCTTGTTGTTGCCATGTACAATGATCTCCTGGTTCTGCTCATTTCACTTAGCATGAGTTCATGCAACTCACTCCAGGCCTCTCTGAAATCATCCTGCTGATTGTTTCTTATAGAACAATAATATTCCATAACAATCATATACCGTAATTTATTCAGCCATTCTGCAATTGATGGGCATCCTTTCAATTTCCAGTTTCTTGCCACTACAAAAAGGGCTGCCACAAACATTCTTGCACATGTGGGTCCCTTTCCCTCCTCTAAGATTTCTTTGGGATATAAGCCCAATAGAAACACTGCTGGGTCAAAGGGTATGCACAGTTTGGTAACTTTTTGGGAATAGTTCCAAATTGCTCTCCAGAATGGTTGGATCCGTTCACAGTTCCACCAACAATGTATTAGTGTCCCAGTTCTCCCACATCCCCTCCAACATTCACCTTTATCTTTTCCTGTCATTTTAGCCAATCTGACAGGTGTGTAGTGGTACCTCAGAGTTGTCTGAATTTGCATTTCTCTGATCCATAGTGATTTGGAGCACCTTTCATATGATTAGAAATAGTTTTAACTTCATCATCTGAAAATTGTCTGTTTATATCCTTTGGCCATTTATCGATTGGAGAGTGGCTTGAATTCTTATAAATATGAGACAATTCTCTATATATTTTAGAAATGAGACCTTTATCAGAACCTTTAAATGTAAAGATGATTTCCAATTTTATTGCTTCCCTCCTAATCTTTTTTTTTTTTTTTTTTTATTTTTTTTTTTTTTTGCTGAGGCAATTCAGTTTTAAGTGACTTGCCCAGGGTCACATAACTAGGGAATGTTAAGTGTCTGAGACCAGATGCTTCTCTCCTAATCTTGACTGCAATCATTTTGTTTGTACAAAAACTTTTTAATTTAATATAATCAAAATTATCTATCTGGTGTTCAATTAAGAGTTCCAATTCTTCTTTAGACACAAATTCCTTCCTTCTCCAAAGTCTGAGAGGTAAACTATCCTTTGTTCCTCTAATTTGTTTATAATATCATTTTCTTTATATCTAAATCATGAACCCATTTAGATTTTACCTTGGTATGCGGTGTTAGGTGCGGGTCAAGAAAGGCCTCATTTCTAAAATATATAGAGAATTGACTCAAATTTATAAGAATTGAAGACATTCTCCAGTCAATAAATGGTCAAAGGATATGAACTGGCAATTTTCAGATGAAGAAATTAAAACTATCTCTAGTCATATGAAAAGTTGCTCCAAATCACTATTGATCAGAGAAATGCAAATTAAGACAACTCTGAGGTACCACTACACAACTGTCAGATTGGCTAAAATGACAGTAAATGATAATGATGAATGTTGGAGGAGATGTGGGAAAACTGGGACACTGATATATTGTTGGTGGAACTGGGAACAAATCCAACCATTTTGGAGAATAATTTGGAACTATGCCCAAAAAGTTACCAAAGTGTGCTTACCCTTTGACTCAGCAGTGTTTCTACTGGGCCTATATCCCAAAGAGATCTTAAAGGAGGGAAAGGGACCCACATGTGCAAAAATATTTGTGGCAGCCCTCTTTGTAGTGGCAAGAAATTGGAAACTGAATGGATGCCCATCAGTTGAAGGATGGCTGAATAAACTATGGTATATTAATGTCATGGAATATTATTGTTTTGTAAGAAACGACCAGCAGGATGATTTCAAAGATGCCTGGAGAGACTTGCATGCATTGATGCTAAGTAAAATGAGCAGAAACAGGAGATCATTATACATGGCAACAACAAGACTATAATGATGATCTATTCTGATGGACATGGCTCTCTTCAACCATGAGATATTTCAAATCAGTTCCAATTGTATAGTGATGAAGAAAGCCATCTACACCAGAGAAAGACCTGTGGGACTTCCATATAGTATTTTCACGCTTTCTGTTGATGTTTGCTTGCATTTTGCTTTCCTTCTCAGGTTTTTTTTTATTGTAGATACGATTTTTCTTGTACAGCAAGATAACTGTATAAATATGTGTGTGAGTATATATATATATGTATATATATATATATATATGTATGTATGATTTGTCATATATTTTAACATAGTTAACATTTATTGGAGTACCTGTCATCTAGGGGAGAGGGTAGGGGGAAGGAGAGAAAAATTTGGAACAGAAGGCTTTGCAAGGGTCAATGTTGAAAAATTACCTATGCATAGGTTTTGCAAATAAAAAGTTTTAATAAAAAAATAAAAAGTAAATGAAAAAAAAAGATTTGAGGAAACCATTTCTCAATCCCACCTAATAAAAGATTTCTCCTAAAAGAAAAGATTGCTCTGTCATTCCATGAAAATAGAGGAGGAAATTTGTGCTTTTTTGAGAAATCCTAACCTAGGAGACCAAATCAATACATTTTTTTAAATTTCTTGTGCAGTGGGTAATTTAAATTCAGGAAACAAGAATGTAATATTCCCTTTGGATTTTTAGGGAGGTGTAAGAAAAAGTAAGAGGATTTGAAGTCAGAAGATGGATTTTAATTCTGATTCTTCCACTTTCTTTGAATACTAATTGGGAAGATTTGCCACCCCAACCTGAATACTCCATTGAATTTGTCTACCTTTTTTGAATTACTGTGGTAACTGTTCTATCCTCCAGGTTGAAGGTTATGAGCTCAAAAATAGGGGTAAGAGGAAGGATTCAGGTCACATAACCAGGAAGATGGCAGATTTTTCACTTTTTCCAGATCTTTAACTCTCAAATCCTTAATGAAATGCATCAGATCTAGAATAATTGCTAGGGAATCCACAAGCAAAGGAGAGAAACCTGTAAGATAAAATTAGCAGAAATTAACACCTAAAAATCAACTGAAAATGTATACTTAGCAACCCTCTCCAACCGGATTTCAGCATTCTGGCATGGACATAAAGCTGGTCAGGGGTATCCACCTTGCTGTCAGCCCATCTTCAAGGATATACAGCAAGCAAAGGAGTCATAGAGCAAGTGATGGAAGAATACAAAAAAACTAAACCAACCCATATTTTCAGAATATTCAAGGGAATACTAGCAGCTGCTCAGGAGAAAATGATACAGGGTGTAAGTTAAAACTTTGTTGTTGTTTTAACAATAGCTTTTTATTTTCAAAATACATGCAAAGATAGTTTTCAACATTCACCCTTGCAAAACCTTATGTACCAAATTTTTCTCTCCCCTTCCTCCCCTAGACAGCAAGTAATTCAATATAGGTTAAATGTGTGCAATTCTTCTAAACATACAATTTATATTTCTAAAGAAATTTTCATATATTTCTTGCACAAAAAACAGACCAAAAAGGGAAAAAATGAGAAAGAAAAACAAAGTAAGCAAAAATCAATAAAAAAAGGTGAAAATACTATGTTATGATCCACGTTCAGTCCCCATAGTCCTCTTTCTGGATGCAGATTACTTTCTCCATCACAAGTCTATTGAATTTGGTCTGAATCACCTCACTGTTGAAAAAAATCAAGTCCATCAGAGGTGATTATCACATAATCTTGTTGCTGTGTATGGTGTTCTCTTGGGTCTACTCATTTCATTTAACATCAGTTCATATAAGTCTCTCCAGGTCTTTCGGAAATCATCCTGCTGATCATTTCTTATAGGACAATAATATTCCATAAAATTCATATACCATAATTTTTTCAGCCATTCCCCAACTAATGGGCATCCACTCAGTTTCCAGTTCCTTGCCACTACAAAAAAGGCGATTACAAACATTTTTGCACATGTGGGTCCTTTCCCCTTTTTTAGGATCTCTTTGGGATACAGACCCAGAAGAGACACTGCTGAATCAAAGGATATGCACAAAAATTATCCATTCTGCTCTGTAAATAGATGATTAAATATCACCCAGTTTATAAGTTCAGAATTGCTACAAATCTGGGTCTGATCACAAACTTACTTCATAAACATATGCCAGTGTTACGTCATAGGGATCCCGTCTAGGATCAAATGTTTTCTTATTTTCCTTCTTAATACTGCCCCCAAACTCATGGGTTTATTTCTCATCTTGAGGGATAGAGACATGATCTTAAGAGAATAAATCTTTTAAAACATGTTAACTAGAAAAATGGGATTTAATAAATTGAATATGCAAACTTAAAATTGCAAAATCAACAAGTAAGTAGAAAATAATAGATAAGCACAAAATAAAATTCTTGTATAATAGAAGAGAAATAGATAAATTGGAAAATAAAAAGGTTAAAAAGCTGATGAACTTTAAAACTGGCTCTTTGGAAAAAATGTAAAGTTGCTAAATCTTTAGTCAACTTGATTAAAAACAAGAGAAACATCAAATTGACAACATAAAGAATGAATAAAAAATCCAAAAATTTTAAATTCTTTCCTGGCTTATCCTAAAATAAGCATCAAGAATTATGAGCCACCAAGGATAAAAGAGATGCTGAGAAAAAAACATCTTCAGGGACTGAGAAAAATAAAATCTAACACTTAATTGAATACTATTCACCAGACACTTTGCTAAGCACTTTATGATTATATCTTATTTAATAGGGAGGCAATATACTATTAATATCTCCATTTTACAGTTAAGGAAACTGAAATAGATTAAATGACTGATCCAGGATCACACAGCTACTAAAATCTCTGAATATACCCACCTAAAGAGTTTCTATACATTAAATTCCATAGCAGCACTTTTTGGTAACAAAAAAACTAGAAACAAGGTAGTTATCCAGTGATTAGAAAATGGATAAGTAAATTGTGCTACATGAATGTAATGGAATATTATTATTTACAAAGAAACTATAATTAATGCAGAAAACCATAAAAAGGCATAGATGAACTGATATAAAATGAAGTAGAACCAAGAAAATGATATACACTAAAATGACTTTTAAAAATAAGTGGGAAGGGGCAGCTAGGTGGCACAGTGGATAGAGCACCAGTCCCGAAGTCAGAAGGACCTGAGTTCAAATCTGGTCTCAGACACTTAACATTCCCTAGCTGTGTGACCCTGGGCAAGTCACTTAACCTCAATTTGATAACTTCTTGAGCATAGCTCCAAATTGCTCTCCAGAATGGTTGGATCCATTCACAGTTTCACCAACAATGCATCAGTGTCCAAGTCTTCCCACATCCCCTCCAACACCTGTTGTTATCCTTTCCTGTCATTTTAGCCAATCTGACAGGTGTGTAGTGGTACCTCAGAGTTCTCTTAATTGGCATTTCAGTGATAATAGTGATTTGGAGCACCTTTTCATATGATTATACATAGTTTTAATTTCATCATCTGAAAATTGTCTGTTCATATCCTTTGACCATTTATCAATTGGAGAATGGCTTGAATTCTTATAAATATTAGACAATTCTCTATATATCTTAGAGATGAGACCTTTATCAGAACCCTTATATGTAAAGATGATTTCCCAATTTGATGTTTCCCTCCTAATCTTGCCAGCATTAGTTTTGTTTGTACAGAAACTTTTTAACTTAATATAATCAAAATTATCTATCTGGTGTTCAATTAAGAGTTCCAGATCTTTTCAATAAAGAGTTCCAGATCTTTCAAGTTTCTAGAAGGATCTCTGAAAACTGCTGCACATAACTCTTGAACTTTGGGACAATACATCCTCCACTCTGAAAACAGAGTGGGACAATAAATCCTCCACTCTGGAAACAGAGCCGTGCTTTAACAAAAAGTTAAAAGCCAAGTAATGGGCTAGGAAAATGAGCAGACAACAGAAAACGGTTTTGACTACACAAAGATACAATGGTGACAACAAAGATCAAAAGATATGCTAAGAAGATAACAAAGTCAAAGCTTCTATCCAAAGCCCCCAAAAAAATAAGGATTGGTCTCAGGCTATGGAAGAGCTCAAAGGGGATTTTGAAAATCAAGTAAAAACCATATACACCCAGAGAGAGGGATATGAAATATGGACCACAACATAACATTTTCATGCTCTCTATTGAGGTTTGCTTGCATTGTGCTTCCTTTCTCTGATTTTCTTTTTTTTTCTTGTAGACAGGATTTTTCTTGCACAACTTGTCAAGTATTTCAACATTATTAACATGTGGTGGACTTCCTGCCATCTAGGGGAGGGGAGGGGACTGGGGGTAAAATTTGTAATGGAAAGCTTTGTAAAGATCAATGCTGGGGAACTACCCATACATATGTTATACAAATAAAAAGCTTTAATAAAAAAAAAAAAGAAAAAAAAAGAAAATCAAGTAAAAGAGACAGAGGAAAAATTAGGAGGAGAGTTGAGAGGTGCAAAAGGAAATATAAAAAGTTAATGAAGAGAAAAATGCCTTAAAAAGCAAAATTGGGGAACTTGACTTCTGGGGGTGGAGCCAAGATGGTGGAGATCAGACAGGAGTCTCTGTAACCTCCTCTAACCTTCCCTCAAACCAATAAAGTCTCTAGACTGCTTTTGAAGTAAAAAAAATCCACAATATCTGGAGGACAACACATTTCTAAAGGAAAATACTCTGTAAGAACTTCAAAACAGGTGTGTTTTAATTGGGTAGGGGCGTAGTCTGCTGAACCCAGACTGCAGCACAGAGAGATCAGGGCAGGGAGCTGGAGCAGGGAGCTAGAACAGGAGTCAGAGAAGCAGTCAGAGCATTGTGCTTTTCACACACTTGGGAGTCTTCTGTGGGCCTCTTGGTCTACTCTGTCCTGATTGTAAGCAGGTGGTGTGGAGGATCTGCCTTTTGTGGGGGATAGATTGTGAACCACTGAACCCCTGATGAGCAATGGACCTAGCTGCCATTACACAGAACCCTAAAGCAATCAATCAATCAGCACAACTGATCACCACCTGAAATAATCCAATCAGCAGAATTGCCCAGCACCTGAAATAACTTAATCAGCAGAACTGCCCAGCACCTGAAATAACTCAATCAGCAGAACTGCCCCAGGGCAAATTAAAGCAGCTGTCCCTCCTTTGCCTTGAACAGACCTCACACCTTTAACCAAAATGAATAAAAAATCAAAAAGAGCTCTCACCATAGACAGCTTTTATGGAGAGAGGGAAGAACAGACCTCAAATCCTGAGGTCCCTAAAGGTAAAGCAACTCCAGAAAAAGCCCCAAAGAGAAACATAAACTGGACTCCATGCCACAAGGTTTTCTTTGAAGATTGCATAAAGAATCTTAAAAGAGAGTTAGAAGAAACATGGGAAAATGAAATGAGATCACTGCAAAATAAAATGGAAAAGATGGAAAAAGACTACAATGAAAAAATTGGCCAATTACAAAAGGAGCTAAATACTGAAGAAAATAAGACATTAAAAATTAGAATCAAAAAAATGGAAGTGAATGACTCATCAAAACTTCAAGAATCAGTCAAACAAAAACAAAAAAATGAAAAGAGAAAAAAACATGAAATAGCTCCTAGGAAAAACAACTGACCTGGAAAATAGATCCAGGAAAAACAATCTAAAGATTATAGGGCTTCCTGAAAGCCATGATGAAAAAAAGAACCTAGACACTATCTTCCAGGAAATCCTGAAAGTAAACTGCCCTGATGTTTTAGAATCAGAAGGCAAAATACTTACTGAAACAATCTACCGATCACCTCCTGAAAGAAACCCAAAAATTAAGTCCCCCAGAAATATCGTGGCTAAATTCCAGAACTATCATACCAAGGAAAAGATATTACAAGAAGACAGAAAGAAACAATTTAAATATCGAGGAGCCACAATTAGGATCACACAGGATTCATTCTTTAGCAGCTTCTACTTTAAAGGATCGAGGGGCCTGGAATCAGATATTCCAAAGGGCAAAGGAACTTGGATTATAGCCAAGAATAAGTAATCCAGCTAGAATGAGCATTATCTTAGAAGAATTTCAACTATTTCTAATGAAAAACCAGAACTAAACAAAAAATTTGATCTACAAACACAGAACACAAGAGAAACATAAAAAGGTAACAAGAAAAAGAAAAACTCTTGAGAACTATATGTTATGGATACTTATAAAATGATGGCTGATTTCATGATTATATTATGATTATTATGCTATTATGATTATTGTGATTTTATGATTATGATATGATTATTGTGATTTTATGATTATTATGATATGATAATCTGAAAAAGAAATTAGAGGTGGAAAAGGGACAACACTGGAAGAAGAGGAAAAGGAGGTAAAATAAGGGAAATTACATCACATGTAGAGGCAAAGAAAACTTATAATGATTGAGGGGGAAAAAAGAGAGGGGAATAAGAATTGTGTTAATCTCCATCTCATCAGATTTGGCTCTGAGAGAATAATAGACGTATTAAGTATCAAAAAGAAACTTGTCCTATTTTATAAGGGAACAGGAGGGAAAGGGAGAAAAGAAAGGGAATAGATTAATAGAAGGGAAAACAGAAGAATTAAGGGAAAGATGTAAAAAAGGGGGTGGGGCTCTAAAGGGGAAGGATTGTTTGAGGGAAGTGGTTATCAAAAGCAAAATACTAGGGAGCAGGGAAAGGGGATTGAAAAGAGAAAAGCATAACTTAAGGTAAATAAGATGGCAGAAAATACAGAATTAGTTATTTTAACTGTGAATGTGAATGGAATGAACTCTCCCATAAAACGGAAACAGATAGCAGACTGGATTAAAAACCAGAATCCAACAATATGTTGCATACAAGAAACACATCTAAAGCATAGAGACACATACAGGGTGAAGGTATAAGGCTGGAACAGAATCTATTATGCTTCAGGTGAACAAAAAAAAGTAGGGGAAGCAATCCTGATCTCAGATCAAGTAAAAGCAAAGATAGATGTAACTAAAAGAGACAAGGAAGGAAACTATATCTTACTAAAGGGTACCATAGACAATGAAGCAATATCAATACTAAACATATATGCACCAAGTGGTATAGCATGGAAATTCCTAGAGGAAAAGTTCAGAGAGATGCAAGAAGAAACAGACAGCAAAACTATAATAGTGAGTGATCTCAACCTTCCTCTCTCAGAACTAGATAAATCAAATCACAAAATAAATAAGAAAGAAGTTAAGGAGGTAAACAAAATGTTAGAAAAGTTAGGTATGATAGATCTTTGGAGGAAATTAAAAGGAGACAGAAAGGAGTTTACTTTTTTCTCAGCACTCCATCGAACTTATACAAAAATTGACCATGTGTTAGGACATAAAACCCTCAAAATCAAATGCAGAAAGGCAGAAATAGTAAAGGTTTTTTTTTTTTTTTTTCCAGATCATGATACAATAAAAATCACATGCAAAATAAGGCCAGGAGAAAATAGACCAAAAAGCAATTGGAAACTAAATAACCGGGGCAGCTAGGTGGCGCAGTGGAAAGAGCACCAGCTCTGAATTCAGGAGGACCTGAGTTCAAATCTGATCTCAGACACTTAACATTACCTAGCTGTGTGACTCTGGGCAAGTCACTTAACCTTGTTTGCCTCAGCAAAAAAAAAAAGAAAAAAGAAAAAAAAAAGTAGTGCACAAGGAAACTAAATAATCTCATCCTAAAGAATGAATGGGTGAAACAGTAAATTACAAACACAATTATTAATTTCACCCAAGAGAATGACAATAATGAGGCAACATACCAAAATTTGTGGGATACAGCCAAAGCAGTAATAAGGGGAAATTTTATATCTCTAGATGCTTATTTGCATGAAATAGAGAAAGAGAAAATCAATGAATTGAACTTGCAACTAAAAAAGCTAGAGAAAGAACAAATTAAAATCCCCCAATCAAATACCAAACTTGAAATCCTAAAAATAAAAGGAGAGATTAATAAAATTGAAAGTAAGAAAAAAACTATTGAATTAATAAATAAAACTAAAAGTTGGTTTCATGAAAAAACCAACAAAATAGATAAACCTCTAGTTAATTTGATTAGAAAAAGGAAAGAGGAAAATCAAATTGTTAGTCTCAAAAATGGAAAGGGAGAACTTTCCACTAATGAAGAGGAAATTAAAGCAATAATCAGGAGTTACTTTGCCCAACTTTATGCCAATAAATTTGATAACCCAAGTGAAATGGAGGAATATCTACAAAAAATATAGATTGCCCAGATTAACAGAAGAGGAAATAAATTATTTAAATAGTCCCATTTTAGAAAAAAAAAATAGAAGAAGTCATTAATCAGCTCCCTAAGAAAAAATCCCCGGGACCAGATGGATTTATATGTGAATTCCACCAAACATTTAAAGAATAATTAACTCCAAAATTATATAAACTATTCAAAAAAATAGGGAAAGAAGGACTCCTACCAAATTCCTTTTATGACACAGACATGGTACTGATACCTAAACCAGGTAAAACAAAAATAGAGAAAGAAAATTATAGACCACTCTCCCTAATGAATATTGATGCAAAAATCTTAAATAAAATATTAGCAAAGAGATTACAGAAAATCATCCCCAGAATAATACAACATGACCCAATAGGATTTATACCAGGAATGCAGGGATGGTTCAATATTAGGAAAACTATTAACATAATTGACTATATCAATAAGCAAATTAACAAAAAGCACATGATAATCTCAATAGATGCAGAAAAAGCATTTGATAAAATCCAACATCCATTCCTATTAAAAACACTAGAGAGTATAGGAATTAATGGACTTTTCCTTAAAATAGTCAGTAGCATCTATTTAAAACCATCAGCTAGCATCATATGTAATGGTGATAAATTGGAACCATTCCCAATAAGATCAGGGGTGAAACAAGGTTGCCCACTATCACCATTATTATTCAATATTGTACTAGAAATTCTAGCTTTGGCAATAAGACAAGAAAAAGAGATTAAAGGAATTAGCGTAGGTCAGGAGGAAACCAAATTATCACTCTTTGCAGATGATATGATGGTCTACTTAGAGAACCCTAGAGAATCAACTAAAAAACTATTAGAATTAATCCACAACTTTAGCAAAGTTGCATAAATCATCAGCATTTTTATACATCAACAACAAAATGCAATAGCAAGAGATACAAAGAGAAATTCCTTTTAAAATAACTGTTGATAATATAAAATATTGGGAATATATCTGCCAAGGGAAAGTCAGGATCTATATGAGCAAAACTACAAAACATTCTCCACAGAAATAAAGTCAGATCTAAACAATTGGAAAAATATCAAATGCTCTTGGATAGGTCAAGCGAATATAATAAAGATGGCAATACTACCTAAACTAATCTGTTTATTTAGTGCTATACCAATCAAACTCCCAAGAAATTATTTAACTGACCTAGAAAAAATAACAACAAAGTTCATCTGGAAAAACAAAAGGTCAAGAATTTCAAGGAAATTAATGAAAAAAAAAAAAAGCAAATGAAGGTGGCCTAGCTGTACCAGATCTAAAACTATATTATAAAGCAGTGGTCATCAAAAACATTTGGTACTGGCTAAGAAATAGAGTAGTGAATCAGTGGAATAGGTTAGGTTCACAAGACAAAATACTCAATGACAATAGTAATCTAGTGTTTGATAAACCCGAAGACCCCAGGTTTTGGGATAAAAACTCACTATTTGACAAAAACTGCTGGGAAAATTGGAAACTAGTATGGAAGAAACTAGGCATTGACCCACACCTAACACCATATACCAAGATAAGGTCAAAATGGATTCATGATCTAGACATAAAGAATGATATTATAAACAAATTAGAACAATGTAGGATGGTTTACCTCTCAGACCTGTGGAGGGGGAAGGAATTTGTGACCAAAGAAGAACTAGAGATCATCATTAATCACAAAATAGATGATTTGACTATATCAAGTTAAAAAGTTTTTGTACAAACCAAATGATTGCAGACAAGATTAGAAGGGAAGCAATAAACTGGGAAAATATTTTTACATTCAAAACTTCTGATAAAGGCCTCATTTCTAAAATATATAGAGAATTAATTCAAATACATAAGAATTCAAGCCATTCTCCAACTGATAAATGGTCAAAAGATATGAACAGACAATTTTCAGATGAAGAAATTGAAACTATTTCTAGTCACATGAAAAGGTGCTCGAAATCACTATTGATGCTTAAGTTTTACATATGAATCTCTGAGCTTGGATTTTACACTATAAATATTATAGCACAAGAAAAAGACTATTGTCTTTGGGGTGAAAAGACTTAAACTGAAGCCTAGCTTGGTTATCTTCTAGCAATGAGACAGAAACTAAGTTCCAACTTCTGAGCCTCCATTTCTACATGTATAAGATGAAACTCTTATCTCAGAGCTAATTTGAAGAAAGAATGTAGCAACCTACAAAAATTGTAATGTAAAATGTAAAACTGTAACCATAAAATATAAGCTATTTTTAAATAAAATTATATGTATACATACTTCAAAAAAATAAAGAAATGATGACTAGATTGTCCTCAGATAAAACAAAAGTCCTCTATGAGATCATAGAAAGTGATATGTATTGTGTGTAAAGTAATAGCAATGTTGTGGGATAATCAGCTGTGAATGGTTCTGGTATTCTCAGCAATACAATGATTCAAGACTACTCTGAAGGACTTATGATTAAAAATGCTCTCATAATTTGTTCAGCCACTCTCCAATTGTTCGGCATCCATTCAGTTTCCAGTTTCTAGCCACTACAAAAAGGGCTGCCACAAACATTTTTGCATATCTGTGACCCTTTCCTTCCTTTAAGATCTCTTTGGGATATAGGCCCTATAGAAACACTGCTGGGTCAAAGGGTATGCCTAGTTTAATAACTTTTTGAGCATAGTTCCAAATTGCTCTCCAGAATGGCTGGATCTGTTCACAGCTCCACCAACAATGTATCAGTGTCCCAGTTTTCCCACATCCCCTCCAGTATTCGTCATTATCTTTTCCTGTCATCTTAGCCAATCTGACAGGTGTGTAGTGGTATCTCAGAGTTGTCTTAATTTGCATTTCTCTGATCAATAGTGATTTGGAGCACTTTTTCATATGACTAGAAATAGTTTTCATTTCATCATCTGAGAATTGTCTGTTCATATCCCTTGACCACTTATCTATTGAAGAGTGGCTTGAATTCTTATATATATGAGACAATTCTCTATATATTTTAGAAATGAGGCCTTTATCAGAACCATTAAATGTAAAGATGATTTCCCAATTTATTGATCCAGCAATGTTTCTAATGGGCTTGTATCCCAAAGAGATCTTAAAGAAGGGAAAGGGACACACATGTGCAAAAATGTTTGTGGCAGTCAAAGGACTGTGGCAAGAAACTGGAAACTGAGGGGATGCCCATCAATTGGAGAATAGTTGAATAAGTTATGGCATATGAATGTTATGGAATATTATTGTTCTATAAAAAACGATCAGGAGGATGACTTTAGAGAGAACTGGAGAGAATTACATGAATTATGTGAAGTGAAATGAGCAGAACCAGGAAATCATTGTACACATATCAATATTGTACGATGATCAATCCTTTTTTATTATTATTAAAGCTTTTTACTTGCAAAACATATGTATGCGTAATTTTTCAACACTGACCCTTACAAAGCTTTCCGTTATAAATTTTTCCCCCTTCGTCCCCACCCTTCCCCTACACAGCAGGAAGCCTACTACATGTTAATTATGTTAAAATACTTGACAAATCGAATATGTGCATACATATTTTTACAATCATCTTGCTGTGCAAGAAAAGTCGGATCTACAAGAAAAAAAATCTGAGAAGGGAAACATAATGCAAGCAAACATCAAAAGAGAGCAAAAAATCATATCTACAAGAAAGAATAATCCGATAAAGGAAATACAATGCAAGCAAACCTCAATAGAGAACATGAAATGCTATGTTGTGGTCCACATTTCATATACCTCTCTCTGGGTGTATATGGCTTTCTTCACTGAACAATTGGAACTGGTTTGAAACATTTCATTGTTGAAGAGAGCTATGTCCATCAGAATTGATCATCATATACTCTTGTTGTTGCCGTGTATAATAATCTCCTGGTTCTGCTCATTTCACTCAGCATCAGTTCATGAAAGTCTCTTCAGGCCTCTCTGAAATCATCCTGCTGGTTGTTTCTTATAGAACAATAATATTCCATAACATTCATATACCATAATTTATTCAGCCATTCTCCAATTGAAGGGCATCTATTCAATTTCCAGTTTCTAGCCACTACAAAAAGGGCTGCCACAAACACTCTTTGCACATGTGGGGCCCTAAAAAGGCAATTTTGCAAGAAACAAGAAAAAAAACTCAAATATACTTGTAGCTACAATTAGTATTGTACAAGACTTCTCAGCAGCTACAATAGAAGACCACAGGTCCTGGAATCATATCTACTGATACTCAAAAAAACTAGGCCTATGGCCAAAAATATCATATCCAGCAAAATTATCTATAATTTTGAATGAGAAAAAATGGACCTTAAATGAACTTGTAGATTTTTAAGACTTTCTATAAACCAAATCTGAACTTAACAGAAAATTTAACACATAAGAGCCAATATGAAAGATCAGTTTTAAGAAACTTAACATGGACAAACTGCTTAAACATCATCAAATGATTTATTTTGTATATATGTATATATGTTACATATTTTTATACATATATACACATATGTATATAAGATTCACATAAACAATAAGGTAGCTCAAAAGAAAGATTGGGGGCAGCTAGATGGCACAGTGGATAGAGTGCTGGCCCTGAAGTCAGGAGGACCTGAGTTCAAATTCGGCCTCAGACACAACACTTCCTAGCTGTGTAACCCTGGGCAAGTCACTTAACCCCAGTTACCTCAGCAAAAAAAAAAAAAAAAATTTGGCAGAGTTAAGGTAAAAATAACAATCATGTTATACAAATGAGGTGCAGATAGGCACAGAGACATTACAAGGGGAAGGAAGGAGGGTTTGTAGTTCTGAAAACCTACTCACATCAGGAATGGGTTCAAAAAGTAACACTACATATATACCATGAAGGGTTAAGCACCTCCAACAATCTATAAAAAAATAAGGAGGGAGGGATGGGAAGATGGGGAAACAAAGGATGAGAGAAGAAGACAAAACTGGGATCCTTGGGTAGGGGAAAGTTAAGTAATAGAAAGGCAAGTTATAGAACAAAATTTAATTAAAGATGCAGCAAAGATAGAAATGGCATGTGTATGTAGGATGGGTATGGATGTGAGTATGTATATGTGTCTATATATCTATATATGTATACATAAATATACCTTTTATTAAATGTACCTTGCTTGGAAGTGGGGGGGATGAAAAGAGGGAAAAAGAATAAAGTAAATAAGGTGAGTAGCAGAGAACCAAAGAATAATTTATAAGGAAGTAAAGAAAAATGGTCATTTATTAATATAATTTCTTCTAATATGTATACTTTCTTGATCTGGTAATTATATCCTCCCTGATGTTCTGCTGGGCACATGACAATGTTCTCTTGTTTTGCTTTATTTTGTTTTGTATTTTTTTTTCTTTTCCTTTTTTTCTTACTCTGTTTTTTCAAATAAAACAAAAAGAAAAAAAAAGATTAACCTTACTCAAGTGGTAGGAGATGCAACTCACTCCTTCTTAGGTAAACTAGAAATGTTCAGAAGGCCCTTCAAGGGCATATCCATGTTAAGAAAACTTGGTATGTCCACAGAAGTCTGGGTTATACTAAAGTCTATTACATTTTTAGAATCAGATGATATATCCATTTTCATTTTGCTTGATAGTTCTAATATTTAGTTATGACTCATTGAAATAAAATATCCAGGGGCAGCTAGGTGGCGCAGTGGATAGAGCACCAGCCCTGAAGTCAGGAAGACCTGAGTTCAAATCTGGTCTCAGACACATAACATTCCCTAGCTGTGTGACCCTGGGCAAGTCACTTAACCTCAATTGCCTCAGCAAAAAGCAAAAAAAAAAAAAAATTAAAAAATAAAATATCCAGGTTTTTTCTTTCATCATCAGTTTCTATGACCTCAAGAATTCTTATGTTATGGGGCTTTTCACATGCCCAGATCACCTAAAATGGAGGCACCAACTTGGTGGATAGCAGCCTCTTGGCACTGACTGCATAGCTGGAGCTCATTTTTCACCAAGTGCATTCCTTAGATTCCACTATCAGTTGTCATGCTCTGAAAAAACTTCTTCACAACTAATTGATCATCCTTCAAGATTGCATCAGTTTTGAAATATACCTCTTCAGTACTCTCACAGAATTCCTTTCAGAGCCTTTTTTTAAAAAAAGTGTTTATAGGCCAACCAATCCTATATTTCCTACCATTTCCTATGCCCTGGACTGGACTCTACAATGCTGCCAGGCTAGGTACTTTGTTCCACACTTTCTTCTGTAGATATTCCACTAATTCCACTTCCTTCAGTGTGTTGCCTTAATCCCATTAGATTGTAAAGTCCTTGAGAGCAATGACTGTTTTTCTCCCCTATTTGTACTCTTAGCACTTAGTACAGTGCTTGGCACATAATGAGTGTTTAACAAATATTCATTGACTGGTTAACTAAGCCAATTTCCCTAATGAATATTGATACAAAATGTTAAATACTAGCAAGGAAAAACATTACATCACAACTATCACACACTGACCCAGCTAGATGACCAGAAATGCAGAATTAGTTCAATAGTAGGAAAACCATAAGCAAAAATTGACATATTAAAAACAAAAAGGAAATATCTTATGATTATATTGATACATAAAAGGCTTTTGACAAAGTACAACACTCTTTCCTGTAAAAAGCATTACAGAACACAGGAATCAACAGAGCTTTCCTTAAAATAATAAGTCACATGTATTGTAAAGCAATAACATACATATATATAATGGGAATAAATTAGAAACATTTCCAATAAGATATAGAGTGAAGAAAGGATGTCTATTATCAAAATTACTGTTCAATATTGTACTAGAATTGTAGCTATGGCAATATGACAAGAAAGATATTAAAGGAATAAGCATAAGCAATTAGGAAACAAAACTATCACTGTGCAGATGACATGATGGTTGATGTTTGTTATATAATGCCTATGTAGGTAGACTCCCAAATATTTTATGCTGTCTATAATTATTTTAAATGGAATTTCTCTTTTTATCTTCTTCTGCTGGTTTATGTTGGTAATATATAGAAATGATGACACAATAACAAACATTCTTCACAGATATAAAGACAGATCTAAATGATTGGAAAAATATTAATTGCTTATGTGTAGGCCAAGCCAATATTATAAAAATGATAATACTATTTATATTAACTTATTTGTTCAGTGCCATACCAAGCTATAAAAGAATTCCTTTTGAGTACTAGAAAAAATTATAGCAAAATTCATCTGAAGGTATAAGAGGTCAAGACAATCAATAAGAAATCTGATAAGGAAGAAGCTCTAGATCTCAGGCAAAAAACAAAGAAATAATCCTCAAAACAATTCAGTACTAGGTAAAAAAATATAGTGGTTGATCAAAAGAACAGATTAGATATAGAACATAAAGAAACAAATGAGCACAATTACCTAGTGTTTCATAAAGTCAAAGATTCAATATCTTCCAAAACAGTAAAAATGTGAATGCAATTAGAAAATACCTAACAGAAATTCTAAAAATCTGAATAATTGAAGAAACATTTTCTCATAGAAATTTCATGCCAGCATAAAAAATGACAATACACAATTATTTATTGGATGTCAAAGTACCAAAAAATTTCTTTATAGAAATAGAAAAAATAATGAAATTCTTCTGAAAGAACAAAAGATCAGGAATCTCAAGATTAATAATGGGGAAAAGTGTCTTTTAAAGTGCCTTGCAATGACAAATTTCAAACTATACTCCAAAAATATCAACATTATTTATTTCTATTTTTAAAATTTATTTTATTTAAAGAAATTTTAAAAAAATTTAAGAAATTATTTCCCCCCAGATGGGGGGAAAAAGAAAAATAGAAAACAGAAAAGAAATACAACAAAACAAAAGTCATGTGTGCATCTGGGAGAGATACAAAATATACAAATTATCAGTTCAAGAAAGTATACATATTAGTAGAAGAAATTATATTCATGAGTGTCCATCTTTTCTTATTTCCTTATAAATTGTTGTGGTTTTTGTTTTGTTGTTGTTGTTGTTCTTCGCTGCACTTCTTTTTTACTTTATTCTTTTTTTCCTCCCTTTAATCCATCCTACCACTACCACCTCCAACCAGGCTATAGTTAACAAACAATAAATTTATGTATGCATATGTATACACACACACATCTTTCCTATCCCTGCTGACTCTTTGCTTTAATTATACTCCTTAACTTGCCTTAACTTCCTCCCACCCATGGATCCTTCCCTTGTCTTCTTCCTGCATCCCTTGTTTCCCTGTCCACCCATCCCTCTCCCCTTATTTCTTTATAGACTTTGGAGGGTTATATATACCCTTCATGGTTTTTATGTAATGTTGCCTATTTAACCCATTCCCAATGTGAGTAGGTTTTCAGAATTACAAGCCCTCCTCCCTTCTCTAGCATCTCATTGTTTACTCCTCCTCTGCACCTCATCTGTATAACATAATTACTACTTTTACCTCAACTCTGCCTCAATCTTTAATTTTTCTTTTGAGCTACCCTATTGTTTATGTCAATCTTAAACATATGGTATACATTTCCCATATTAAAAAAACCATAAACAATTTGTCTATGTTGAGTTCTTTGAAAATAATCTTTGATACTGGCTCTTCTCTTAAATTTTGTATTAAGTTCAGATTTAGTTGAAAGAAAGTCCTAAAAATCTTCAAGTTCATTGAATGCCCATTTTTTCTCATTCAATATTATAGACAATTTTTCTGGATATGATATCTTTGGCAGCAGGCTTAGTTCTTTTGATTGCCAGTAGTTTCTACTCTAAGACCTATGGTCTTTTATTGTGGCTACTGATAAGGCCTATCTATATAATACTAATTGTAGCTCCAGTGTGTTTGAATTGTTTTTTTCTTGTTTCTTGCAAAATTTTTCCCTTGGTCTGAGGCTTCTGAATTTGGCAATTATACTGCTATGTGTTTTCCACAAAGGATCTCAAGTAGGTAATGATCAGTGAATTTTTTCTATTTCTAACTTTCCACTCATGTTCTATCACTTCAGGACAATTTTCTTGGATTATTTCTTACTTTATTATTATTATTATTATTATTGTGTCAAGATTCTTTTTTAGGTCATAACTTTCAGGTAGTCCAATTATTCTTATATTTTTTAATAAGATGTGTCACATTCTATTTTTTTTTCATTCTTTACACTGTGCTTTGTTATTTCTTGGTCTCTCACTGGCTTCTCCATGCTCAATTCCAATTTTCAAAGAGCTACTATTTTCATCTTTGAGACTCTATATCTTCTTTTCTAGGTGGTTAACTTTTTTATGATCTTGTTTTTCTTGAATTTATTTGTTTAGTTTTTCCTTAATGTCTCTCATTTGATTTTAAAATTCTTTTTGGGATTTTTCTATAAATTCTCTCTAGACACGGAGCCATTAACATTACTCTTTGGGATAGAATAAATTTTTACTTCATTGTCCTCCTCTATAGATGAACCCCAGTCTTCTCTGTTCTCATGGTTAAGTTTCTATGATTGGGTTCTTTCTTCTTTGCTGGTTCATTTTTTTTTCCATGAGAAGTATTAGTGTAAGCATCTCTAATCCTGGGATGGGGAATGGCATCTCTAGATTCACTTCCACTTTCCCCTCTGATTTAGAACCACAAACCAAGAGCTCTATTCACCTTCAAGTGCCTGCAGCCAGCAGTGTCCCTGCCCTATGGCTTCTACATTCCCTAGGGGTACTGGTTCTTTCCCACCCAGGACTGCATCTCAACAGCACAGCTGGGCCTGGCATTCCTGATTAGCTGAGGTTCCTTGAGTCTTCCTGGACTCAAGACTCCAAACTTTTCACTTGGTATGGAAGGTGAAAGTTTCTGTGGTTCCTGCTGACACTGCAGCCAAATCCAGCTAGCTCCAGGGGTCTCCACTTGGTGTTTTTGTGGAGTTAGCCTGGAGGTTTTTGCAGTTCACACAGGTTAATCTCTGGCCTGGGGTTTTCTTGGGATCTTCTTGGATTATTCCAGGAGAACTCCTGTTCTGACCCAAGTCTTCTTGATTTTTCCCCAATGTATGTTCACTCTGAAGTACAATTTTGTCCTGTTTGTGGGGAAAATCTGGAGAGCTTGAAATTTACTGACTTACTCTCCCATTTTCCCAGAATTCTCCCCTGTATAATTTTTATTTTTAAAAAAATAGAAAGTTCAATCAAGAAAAAGGATTTGGCATATAACACATAGAAGCAAATGAGCACAATGGTAAAGTGTTTGATAAATTCAGTGATCCTGAAAGAAGAACTTTGACAAAAACTACTGGTAGAAATCAGGAATAGAAGAATATCTCCACATAACCTAAGTTTAAAAAGTGACATCATACACAAATTAGAGGAGTAAAAGGAGAAATTGCCAGATACACACATTCACACACATACAAACAGAGAGAAAGACAGAGACAGAGAAAAGAAAGAGATGAATAGTTTATAACTAAAAGAAGTGGAGAAGATTATAGAAGATAAAATGGACAATTCGGATTACATAAAATGAAACTTTTTTGCATAAACAAAATCAATGCAACTAAAATTAGAAGAGAAACAGGTAGCTAGGAAGCAAATTTTACAGCAAGTTTATGATAAAGATTTCATATATGATACATGACTAACTGATTCAAGGTTGTGAGAACACTTCACAATTGATAAATGATGAAAGGGTATGAATATATAGTTTACAAAGGAAGAAATTCAACCTATCAATAATCAAATAAAAAAGTTTTCCAAAATAACTATAAGAGAAAAGCAAATTAAAACAAATCTGAGGAGCCACTTCACACTCATGCGATTGTCAAATTTTTTAAAAATGAAATTAATAATTGTTGGAGGAGCTGTTAGGAAAATAGACACATTAATGCATTGTTGATGGAACTGTGAATTGGTATAATGATGTAGGGAAGTAATGTAGAAGTACACCCAAAAGTCATTAAACTGTATATAGCTTTTCATCATTTCCATACTTTTACCCCAAAAGAGATCAAAATAAGAGCAAAAAAGACTCATCTTTAATGTGTTTTTTTTTTATTTTAACCTAGATTATAAGAAAACTTTTAATAAATTATTTCATGTTTTCTCATGTAAATGATGGCGATATTTGGGCCAGATGACAATGCAATTAGATGTATTTAAAAATTGTTTGGATGGTTAGCTTTAGAAGGCACCGAAGTAGTTCAGTTGATAAAGCTCCAAGCCTGGAGACAGGAAAAACTAGGTTCAAGTCTGACCTCAGATTGTATGATGACAGAACATTTACCCTCCATTTTCATCATGTATAAAATGGGGATAATACACCTATTTCCCAGGTTTTTGTGGATCAAAGGAGATAATATTGGTAATATATTTTGTATACCTTAAAGCTCTACATAAATGCTAGTGACGATGATAATGACCATGATGATGATAAGGAGTACAAAATAAAAGAGATATTCATTAATTGATCAATGTCTACTTGGCAGGTCTTCAAATTGATTGAGCTCATGTTAATAATATTCAGCCAACTTCTCAATTACCTATTATGATAGTACATTAGAAAGAACATTGTCTTGTAGTCATAAGATTGGGTTCAGAACATGGCTGTTCTTACTTACTAAGTAATCTTGGGCAAGTTATCTCTCAGCCTCAATGTCTCATCAGTAAAGTGAAGAATTGTACTAGATGTCCTGTGAAGTCCCTTTTGGCTTTAAATGGATACAACGACATAAAGAATAGTCTACCCACAATGAATTTATAATCTTTATCAATGAATTGAATAAAGGCAACACCTGCATCTTTATCAAATTAGCACATTACACAAAGCTAATAGGGCTACAAAATACATTAGATGGCTGTGTCAGGATTTTTAAAAATCAATTTCATAGTGAAGAAAGCATGGTTACAGAGTAGTTTGTGAGTATGAAATGTTTAGAAATGCAAGCTCAATTAAAACAATTGTTTAATAGGGCAGGCTAAAAAACAGATTCTATTGGGAAGTGGACCCAAGAGGTGAAGCAAAAGTAGGCACTTAACTGAACTCTCCCAAATTTCTCTCAAATGACGTTAAAATAATGCCTCAAAATGAATTCTGGAGTGGCAAAACCAAGAAAAAGTTAAAGTGAAACATTTTTTTCAGCACAAGACTACTTAGACAGTTGGCAAGAAAGGTCTCTCACTATGATAAAAGTGAGCATAGGGAAGCACATGTTATGCCCAGGCAAATCAGCAGTAGGCATTGGAAGTGATTTCCTACTCTCTCAGCCCACAGACGGTAGGGCATCAGACAACTGTTGGAAGGAGATTTCAGGGGATCCTGTGCAGACACTGAGTACTAGACTTTATTACATTTGCCTATACATGATTCCAGGCTTCAAAGAGGAGAGAGGAACACTAGTACACAAGAGTTTGTGCTACATTAAAGGGTGAGAAAGAGGGATGAGCTGGAAGAAAGGGGGAAGAGAACTCCCTTTTTGGAAAGCAATGAGGAACTACACCTAAAAGTCACTAAACTGTATATAGCCTTTCATCATTTTCAGGCCTTTACCCCCAAAGAGATCAAAATAAGAACTTTAAAGACTCATCTTTAATGAGTTTTTTTTTTTATTTCAATCTGGATTATAAGAAAACTTTTAAAAAATTATTTCATTTTTCTTATGCAAATAATGAAGATATTTGGACCATATGATATATAATTAGGTGCATTTATAATTGTTTGGATGATTGGCTTTAGAAGGAAACTAAGTAATTCAGTGGATAAAACTATCTCACATAAAAGAGGCTCAAAAGGAAGAACTTTTATAATAGAGGAAAAGATAGTGAAATAGTGGCAACACTTGAATCTTATTCTGATCCAAATTGACTTAAAGAAGGAATAATGTACACATTCAAATGAATAAAGAAATCTATCTTACCCTAGAAGGGAAAGGAGAAAAGAAACAAAGGGAAAACTAATAGAAGGTAGAGTGGATTGGTGGGAGTAGGGACAGTAAGAAGCAAAACATTTTTGAGGAAGGGAGAAACAGAGGAAAAATAAGATGGGAGGTAAATATGCAGTAATCTTAACTGTGAATGTGAGTGAGATGAACTTACCCATAAAATGAAACCAGATAAAAGTGTCAGTTAAAAACTAGAATCTTACAATATGCTATTTATAAGAAACATTTGAAGCATAGAGACATACAGAGAGTAAAAGTAAGGGACTGGAGCAGAATCTATTATACTTCAGCTTACGTAAAAAAAAAAAAATCAGGGGTAGCAATCATGGCCTCAGATGAAGTAAATGCAAAAATAGATCTAAGGAAGCAGGGAACCCTAAATGCACCAAATCGTATCACATCCAGACTCCTAAAGAAAAAAGTTAAATGAGTTACAGGGGAAACAGTAAAACTACTACTGTGAAACCCTAAATTTCTCCTCTCAGAATTAGATAAGATTAGTCAAAAAATAAGTAAGAATGAAGTTAAGCAGATAAATAGAATTTTAGAAAAGTTAGCTATGGTCGACCTCTGCAGAAAAGTGAATGGAAATAGAAAGGAATATACCTTTTTCTTAGTGCTATATAGCACCTATATAAAAACGATCATGTATTACAGCATTAAAATCTCACAATTAAATATAGAAAAGTAGAAATATTAAATGTGTCCTTTTCAGAACATGATGAATAAAAATTACATTCAACAAAGGATTGTGGAAAAATTGAAAATTAGTGGAAACTACACAGTCTAATCTTAAATGACTGGATCAGAGAACAAATCATAAAAGAATCAATAAGTTCATTAAAGAGAATGATAACATAAGATAACATACCAAAATTTGTGGGGTTTAATGAAAGCAGTACTTAGAAAAAAAAATCTATGTTTCTAAATGTTTACATCAATAAGAGAGAGAAAGGG
>JAJPUD010019706.1:0-26045 GCA_023553655.1 Myrmecobius fasciatus | reverse complement strand
CGGCCTCCCTGGGGGTGTCAGCAGCAGGGGCCCAGGACACCTGGGGGGAGGGGCACGCCACCAAGGGCCCCTGGGGCCGAGGGATGAGTCCCTGAGCCCTCCTTCGGGCCCGGGGGGGCGCGGGGTCAGGCTTGGCGGTCTCAAGCTCCTGCCCTGCCCTGCTTCCCCCTCCTTCCCTGGTGCCTCATTTCTAACTGCCAGAGACTCCGTTGGCACAAACTGGCGCTGGCAGGCCCCCAGCGATGCCCAGGGGAAGCCATGAGACCTTGTGTAGCAGGGTCAGCACCTCCCCAGCCCCCGTCGGGGCTTGGGGAATGGGCCCGACTTTGCTCCGCAGACTGACAGCCGGGGCCGCCGGGGCAGTCACCAGTTGGCAGGAGGGGCACCGTGGGGGAAGTTGGGCTGGAGGCTCCTCCTACCCAGGAGCCAGGCAAACCCTCCAGAAGGGGAGGGTGCTCAGAGAAGGTTGCCCGGCCGGTGTAGACATTGGGCCAGTGTAGCCTTGCCACCCCCCATCCCCCCCAAGGGAAGGAGAAAGCAGGCCCTTCCCAGAAGGCCGAGCTCCGAGGCCAGCTGGGCTTGGCTCCTGGGACGGGCTGGAGCTGCAGCTGTCCCCGGCTAGGCCGGCCTCCCCCCTCCCTCCTGGGCCAGCCAGGCCGGTGACGTGGCTCCCTGCCCTTCCTGGGTGCCTGCTTGGCACGAGCCCCTGGCCGCAGCAAGTGCCCATCTCACTCTGGGTGCCCCCTCCTCATCTCCACCAGCTGGCAGGATGTGGCGGGGTGTGGCAGGTCTCCTCGTGCTATCCAGGCCAGAGTAGGTGGGAGGAGCATTTATTGAGTGCCTGCTGTGTGCCCAGCTGTATGCTCTTTGGTGACAAATCCGGGCTAGTTGTCATTAATGTTCGTGATCCTGCTAGGAGTCCAGGCCAGAGTGGGTGGGTGGAGCATTTATTGAGCACTCACTGTGTATGTAGCTGCATGCTCTTTGGTGACAGACCCCGGCTAAAGGCGGCTCTTGAGCAATCTTGGTCCTGCCGGAGGGGCCTGCGGGGGGCACTTTTCAGGTGCCCCCTCTGCCCAGGCCGTGCCAGGCCCTCGGGCAGGAGCTGGCCCTGCCCCCTGGCTCACCCATTTCTTGACTTCCTGCCTGGGGGAGCTGCCCCGCCCCCAGGGCCAGTGTGGATTTGTTGGGTGGGGCTTGAGCCCCTCTCAGGGCTCCTCTCCCTTTGGGGGGGGGGGCTAAAGACGCATGCTGCCCCCCACCCTTTCCTGCACTCTGACCAAAGGACCCCAGGCCTTTGGAGCCTGTCCATCGTGGGCCTTGGGGGGGGGTGGACTCAGGCTGACCGGCCCCCGATCTGGGGCTCTGAGGTCACGCCCTTGGCCTAGCAGTGACCATCCTGTCCTGGTGTGGGGGTGGGTGCAGCCTTTGGACAGGCAGGGCGGCCAGGGCACTGCCCACAAGGTCCTCCAGGGAGGGGTCTGATGGAGCAAGAGAAGTGGGGGGGGCTGGCCATTGAGCCTCTGGGTCTGCTGCCCCCAGGCCTGAGGCTTGGGACCACCGGAGCCGGCTCCTGGGTTCCAAACCTGCCTCTGATGCGCTTGAGGCCCGTACGAGCCCGCCTCCTCCTGGCCTCGGTTTCCATGTGTCAGAGGCGCCAAGCGAAGGCGCTCTGAAGCCCCCCGGGTGCCATCACTTTCTCTCGGCCATGGCGGGGGCAGTGACGGTCACCGGGCTCGGGAAGGTCTCCTCTCTGTAGTTGTGGAGGTCAGAAGGGCCCAGGGTTGGCCCGGCGGTCTGGCTGGAGCCTTCCATTATCGGGGGTCTGCGCCGGGGTGACCCCTGGGGAAGGGAGGGGCTCCCTCACTCATGGGGGCTGTTCCCAGGGCATGACCAGGGCCATCCCTCTCCCAGCTCTCTGCCTGCTGCCGCTGGGGACGGGGCTCAGGCTCTTGTGGGCACGAGAAGCACTGACTCAGTTTGACCCAAACTTTCTGGGGAGATCTGCCTCTGACCGGGAGGCTCCTGGCCAATCATCCCTGTGGGGGTGGGGCTGGCAGTCTCACTTTCTGGGCGCCCCACCCCGACAGAAAGAAGTTGGGCCTGGAGCCAGGAAGCTCCGAGGGCCTGGCATACAGTGGTGCCACATAAAGGCTAGGCTGCTTGTTCCCATTATTGCTGCTGGGGGTGGGGGGGGTGAGGAGGGGCAGGGGAGCAGAGGGCCCGGCTGGAAGCCAGCTGCTGTTGGTGTAGAGTCCAGCAGGGCCTTGTGGCCCCCCCCGGGGTGGGGGTGGGGATGTAACAGCCACTAACTCTTCCCCTCCCCCCAGGTAACCGAAGCCGAGCGCTTAGCTGTTGTCCCAGCATCCTGCCACGCTCCCCACCACAGCCTCGAGGATGCCCCTGCCCGGGGTGGGCATCGGGGTGGGCTTCTGACTGCAGGAAAGGGAAGCGAGCGAGCCCCGGGCCCGGCGGAGGCGACACACAGACCGGCACCCACCAGGAGGGCTGCGCCCCCCCCCCGCTCTGAATGTATTTATTCTTCCCGATTCAAGAAACCGAGTTAGCTTAGATCCACGGTGCCCGCCCTGGTGCCCGCCCCGGCGAGCTGCTGCTGCTGCTTTGAAGAGGACGCCCCTCCCCAGCCCGTGGGCCCCCCAGGCCCCTGCCCCTGCTGCTGTCCCGCCCCGCATGACCCGGTCTTCTGCTCCAGCCCTGCCCGGCCCGGCGGGGGGGGAGGGGGGCAGGCGGCGGGCACGCGGGCTTGGGGGTCTCCTCCTTTTGTCACTTTACAGACCAAAAATGTGTGCTTGGAGCCAGGCGACTCTCACTGGTTTAAGTGTACAAAGATCCCAAATAAATCTGTGTGTGTCAGTCGCAGCCCTGCTCCTGTGTCCGTGGGGTGCCCAGCCCGGGCCTGCAGCTGCCCTAGGAAGGGAGCGGGAGCAGCAGGAGCAAGGCGGGCCTGCTGGGGGGGGCCTACACTTGTCATTTCTCTGCCTGGGGACCAGGCCAGCCGGGGTGTGGATGTGCAAGGAGGGGGGCCCTTGGGGCCTGCAGTGGGAGGAGCCGAGGGCTTGGTCCCTGGGGTCTGCTGCCCAGGGAGGTTGGAGGAGGGGAGTCTGCCGGCCGAGGGGGGTGGGGGAACCACTTCACCTCCAGCTGGGTCCCCCTGGGCCTCGGGGCCGGGAAGGCCTCCAACCCTGGCCTGAGCTGGAAAGGCCCGGCCCTCCCAGGCCTGCATCGAAGAAGCTGCTTCTCAGGGACACTCCTGGGTCCTGTCCCCTCCCCTAGCCTGGCTGCCTTCTCCAATGCCCAAGTGCCGCCTGTGTCCTCAGTGCCCAAGGGCAGGCACCCAGCTTGTAGGGCACTTAGTGCAGGACTGGGCACCCAGGAAGCCCTACTCTATGGACAGGTGGGTGGGCGAGGCTGAGAGGGCCGAAAGGTGACCTGGGTGGGGTCCGAAGGAAAGAGGGTGGCCCTTCAGCACTTGCCGCCCCAGAATTCCTCACTCGCCTCATTGGGGAGGGGTCCACGTCCTTCCTCCAAGGGCCAGCAAGGGCCATTTCTGAGCTTAGCCCAGGCGGGGGCCAGGGCCGGGCCGGGCCAGGGCTTGGGGGTCTGGGGTGAGTGTCAGGACATGCCCCCGGCCTCGAGCCTCATCCCGCGGCGCCCGGTTTGTTCCCCAGTTGCTTTGTCTAGGGTTCTTCGGGGCTTCCTGTTTTGGGGTCCCCGTAGTCGCTGGCTCCTCTTGGGGCCCCTGTAGTAGCCGGGTCCTGTTGGAGCTTCCCAGAAGTGGGCTCGTCCAGCTCAGATGCTGAGATTCGGGGCCTCCCCCTGGGAGGGCGGGGGAGATTGGGGGATGTCCGAGGTCAGGGGGAGCCGGCGGGCGTGCAGTCCATTCCCCGGGGCCCATCTCCTCCTCCTCCGCTCCAAAGGGGGCCCCAGGGAGGACGGCCTCTGCTGGCGCCCTTTGGCATTGGAGCTCCGGGCTGGCTCGGTCGCCGAGGCCCGCGGGAGGCCGCCAGACGCGGGCCCCTGGCTCCGCTGCTAGTCTCAATAAAGCGGGAAATTTCCCGACCCAGGAGGCGGCCTCCCCCGGCTTCCGGCCGCCCCACGGACCTGGCCTGCGTGGTCCTGGCACTGACCAATCAGCGAGCCTGCCCGCGCCCCGCCCCCGACCGGTGGCTGGGTCTAGGCTTTGGAGGGAGTGGGGCCGAGGCGCGAGCCTCCCCTTTTCCAGTGGCAGGTGCCTCCGGGCCTGCGCCGCGCTGGGGGGCGCACACCCGCCGCGTCCCGCCCGCGGGGGAGCTCTGCAGCAGCCGCTTCTGCGCCCTGGCCCCCGCTGGGACCCCGACTTCCTCTGGGTCGCCGCTCCCCACTCTGCTCTGGGACTGGGGGCCCAGGCGGAGGCTGCGCTGGCCGACGTCTGGCCGGTCCCCAAGCGGTTTGGAACGGCCCGGAGAGGGCCAAGTGAATGCCCTTAGGAGGCGCAAGCCCAAGGGGACACAGGCTCCGGGTCACTCCCCCGGGAATAGGGGGGGCTGGGAAGGCTCGGGGCTCCTCGCTGGCAAAGAGAAGGATGAGCCGCCCCGAAAGGAGGGGAAAGGGAACTGCAGAGACTTCTGGGCCTTCGGGGTTAGGGTTGGGGCGCGTGATGGGGGGAGGGGTGCGTGTGACCATATGAGGCGGACCTGGAGATGGGGGAGGGGGAGCTGCCTTCTGTCTGCCGTGGGATGTGAGGGGGAAGCCCTAGCTTGGAAACCAGCTTCCTCACGGGGGGGGGGGGAGGGGGGGGAGGTCCGGGAGCAGCCCGGAAGAGCTGACCGTGGGGGAGGGGCAGGGACAGCGGATATAAGGAGTCTTTAATTAAAACTGGCGGCCGCTCGCTGAGACAGAATCGCCTAGTGGGCTGCGTGTGTTGGGGGTGGGGCAGAGGGGTGAGATTCACACTCAAGGCCTGGGAGCGCAGCGCGCCCTCCGGGACTCCAGGGGGACGGGTCTCCTTTGCACCTCCACGGTCTTAGGATTCCGAAACCCGGGACTGTGGCCAGTCTTCCTAGCCGAGGGAGGGACATCGGGCGGGCTGCGGCCCTTAGGGCTGCCTCAGTGGGCCCCCTTTTCCAGTCCTGGCTCAATGGGGAAGGGGCCCCCTCTCATTTGCAGAGGAGGCCGATCGATGACTCAGACTGTCTGGGGTGGGGGGGACTGCCCACTTTCATTGAAAGCCGTCTTACTCCCAGCTGAGCGCCCTTATCTGCGGCCCCCAAACGCTCAGCCCCGGAGCCCCGGCTCGCCCCCTCCTCCCCCCACCCCCCCGGCCTCCATCGCGCCCCGCCCCCAGGCCAGCCCCTCTCAGAGCGCGCTCATTAATTACCCGAGGTCTCCCCCCCCTTCCCCAGGACCCCCGAGGATTGGCCCCTGCACCGGCCGGCTTGCTTGCTTCTGCGCACTCGGCTCGGCTGGCCGGGCCTTTGGGATCTTGGGGCCGCCCCAGACCGAGGGCGCGGGGCCACTGTCCAGCCGCTGTGGGCGCGTGGGCGCTTTGCCCCGCGGTACATATGGGTCCCCTCCCGAGCATTCCCCGACCCAGCCCAACACTGAGGGGCTTCCGAGCCTGAGCCTGACGTTCAAGGCCCGAGGGGCTGAGCCGGCTCGGGAGCCTGCTGCCCCCGCCAGGATGCTGGATCTACCTGACGGGCGGGGGGGGGGGGGGGGGGGGCCGCGCCCCCCCGCCCGGGGGGCCCCCCCCGCCGGGGGGGGGGGGGGGGGGGGGGCGCTCAGCAGCCCGGGACGGTTGGGACCCAAGCGCTTTTGTACTTGGCTTCAGGCAGAGCCCGGGGCCAAGGGAAAGGGACCCGGGTAGGCTGACCTGAAAGGGGGGTCCACCCCCACCCCCGGCGCCCCTCAGTCATTCCAGTCCAGCCGGTCCGTTGACTAGTAGGCTCCCCTCCCCCAACACCGCGCGGGGGGGGGGGCGGTGGGCGTGGCCGGGAGAACCCAACTAGCCTTGGAGGCAAAAGAGTCTTGGGCTAAGGGGCAAGCCGCTTCTTTGGTGCCTCAGCTTCCTCATCTGAGAAATGGGGACGCTAAAACCTAATTTCCAGAGGCGGCCGGAGGAAAAAGCTCAACCGCAAATGAGAACCGGGCTGGTCCATTGGGCCGGGGCCAGCGGCCGCCTTCCATTCACCCATTCATTCACCAAGCAGACCGGGGGGGAGGGGGGGGGGATAGGCCGTGCTCCCCGCTTCTGTAAGCACGAGGCCTTCGGAGTCAGGTGCCGGCTGAAAGAGAATGGCCTGATTCTGGCCAAACCTGTTCTGCCTGGGCCTGCCAGGCTCCCAGGAAGTTAGTCTCGTCCTCCTCCCCCCCCTTCCTTCTCCCCTCCTCCTCCTTCCTCTTCCTTTTCCTCCTCCCCTTCCTTTCCTCATCTTCTTTACATCCCTTTTCTCTTTTTTCCTTTTTCCTCTCTTCCCCCTCTCCCTTCTCCCCTTTCTCTCTTCCCCCTCCCTCTCCCCCCTTCCTCCTTCCCTTCTTCCTCCTCCCCTCCCCCTTTCCCCCTTTCCTCACCCCCTCTGTTGGTTTTTCCTGCGTCCACTGGGCCGGTTTGGCCAGAACACAAAGAGCCTGTGGCTTTAGCTCTGGCTCTGGGCCCGGAGGAGGGTTGGGCCCAAGGGAGAAGAGGGTGCTTGTGGGCCTGTCCTGTTGGTCTCTGCCAGGAAGTGTTGCGCCCCCCCCCCCAGCATTTATTAAGCCCCAGGGGCTGGGCCCCGGGGTCCCAAAACAGAAGCAACTTCTGTCCTGGAGGGGCCTAGACAGATGAGACCAGCCCTCCTTGCTGGGGGGGGGGGGGCAGGGAGCCAGAGAGAGGGACCCTGGGAATGGCAGCCTCTGTTGGTTCTGGCCTGGGGGTCTAGTTAAGGAATTCTGGGTGGTTTCAGCCCAAAGCCCCCAGACTTGTGAGCCCCCTTTTCTGCCCCTCCTGCCTCCGAAAAGGAGGCTTGGCCTCAGCCTCCACACCTGGATCGGCCGAGGCCGGCCTCTGAGCTCTGTTGAAAAAGCCCCCTTCTCAATGATGCTTCTCCAGGGGAAGCTTCAAGTTGGGGGGAGGGACAGGGGCTCTGCTCTCTTGGGGGGGGGGGCCAGGTGTGAAGGACAGGTGCTCCTCACAAATCTTTAGTCTGAGGGCAAGACTTTCGGTTCCAGCTGCACTCCTGACCACTGTCCCTTAATGAGGGGAGAGGGCCGGCTCTGGAGCCAGGCCTGGGGGGGCCCCTGTCCCCCACAAACACGTGTAAGGAATAAGAGACACATTCATTTATCCAAATCAAGAGCAAACATGGGGCAAAATGTGGGAGAGAGAGCTGGGCAGGGAGTATGGGAGGAGGGGGAGAGACAAAGAGGGAAGGAGACAGAGAGGGAAGAGGAGAGAGACAGAGGGGGGGAAGCTCAAGGAACTGGGGGTGGCGACAGAGACACAAAGAGGGAGACAGAGAGGGAGGGGGAGAGAGATGGGGGGGAAGCTCAAGGAACTGGGGGGGAGAGACAGAGACACAAAGAGGGAGGGAGACAGAAAGGGTGAGGGGGAGAAACGGGGTGGGGAGAGATGGAAGGGGAGACACTGAGAGGGAAGGGGAGACAGATGGGGGGGGGAGGGGAACCGCCTCATGTCTCGGGTGCAAAGGGCCAGCATGGGGCCTGCTTCCACCTTCCCCCACCTTCGGGGGCCTGACGAGGGTCTGGACCCACGGGTCTCTCAAAGCTGAGCCGGAGCCAGTGGCCACCTTAGTGGGCAGGAGCCTGCAATCTCTGCCAGCGAGGGGGGCCCGTGCACACGGCCCGCTGGGCAAGGGTTAGGCTGGCATTAAAGCACCAACACCCTCGGGGCAGCCGGTTTTCCCAGCAGTCAGGACCGTTTGGGTTTCGTTTCTCTCCCTTTGTGCCCCCCCCAAGGGGGAGCCCCCAGCAATCTGACACGCTCATAGGGGTACGGTCACTTGAAAGGGATTTCCAGGTTTGTCATGTTGTGAAAGAAAAAAAATCAGACCCAAAGGGGAAAAGCAGGAGAAAAAGAGCCCCAAAGCCCGCTGCTCATGCTTGGATCCCTCCTGTGGTCCTCGCCCTGGCCGGGAAGGCCCCTTCCCTCCCAGGGTCCTCGCTCTGGACTAGGACGGCCCCTTCCCCCCCGGGGTGGTTGGGCTCTCCCGGGAGAGCCGCGTCTCTCCCTGCTGACTATCGCGCAGTTTTGCTGTTAGGGCGTGCTTTGCGCCAGCCTGCGGAAGTGGGTGCCTGCAGCCCACCAGGGTCACAAGGCTCAGAAGTCTCTGGGGCTTCCTGACCCTGGTCTGGGGCTGTGCCCGCTGTGCCACCAGCTAGAGAAGCTGAAAGTCACTGACCTCTGCTCATGGGCAGGACCAGGACTAAAGCAGGAGCTACGGCCCCCCAGAAGGGGGGCACGTCTGAGGGCACGGCCACAGCGCTCCTAGCCTCTGCACTGAACGCCTCCTCCACTGGCCTCAAGTGGGATACCTCGGACCACAGAGAGCTCACTCCCTCTTGAGCCCTGGGAGTCAGGACAGCCCCGGCCCTTCCCGATGTGACCTGGTCCTTGGGGGTCTGGGAGTGGCCGGGGGGGAGGGGGACCTTGCCAGCAGCTGGACAGGGCCTCTCTGAGGGTGGTGAGAGAGCCAGCCACCCCCCCCCTCCCCTGTCCTGCCTCCAGGCTCTTCTGGCTGGCCTGCCTCCTCCCTGCCCCTGCCCAGGGAGCTGTCCCCGGAGCTGTCCCCACTGGCCATTGTCTCCCACTGGCTTGTGGGTAACAGTGAGGGCTGGAGGCTGCCCAGCAAGGCCTGGGCAGTGTGTGGAGAGGTCCCATGCCCCCCAGGCCTGGAGGATGTTCCTAGAAAGGCATGGCGCAGTAGGGGATGGGACAGGGTGCAGTGGGGGAGGGGGGGCCAGTCTTCCCCCAGAGCGGGGTCTATTTCTGGCCTCCAGCCTTCCACAGCACCCCCCAGAAGGTGGGCAGAGGGCCGCTTTCGTGCCCTCCCTAAAGTGGCCCAAAGTGTTCCTTGCAGTTGGGTCCCCTGCACCGTCCCCGGCCACCCTTGCTGCCCGGCACTGACCCCAGCCTGGCTGCGCGCCCCACATCCTTATCTGAGAGTATTCACTGAAACACCGGACAAAGGCCTTGGACGGGGAGCCGGGAGAGCCGCCTCAGATTCTCTGTGTTCCCTCAGCCATTCCTGCCTCAGTTTCCCTGGCTGAGAACGGGGATCACCCCCACCGGCCCCTGACCGCAGCCTCTGGGCCTGCCCTCCATTGCCACTTGTCCACCTGGAGAGACTTTCCCTCTTCCCCCCTCAGGCCTTCCCCTCCACACCTTCTCCTACCATTTCCCTGGGGCCATTGCCATCCCCACTTCCCTTCTGGAGCCCCGAGAGGGCAAATGAGGGCCCAAGTCAGCCGGAGCCAAGTCCAGATCCCGCCTCGAGCGCTGTGAGCTGTGGTTCTGAGCACGTCCCTGGGTTCTCCCAGCTGTGAAATGGGGGTTGCACTGCCTGCCCCCCCCACCATGCCTGAAGGACTTGGCACTGCCTGGCAGCGAGGGGGTGCTCTATCAATATTAGCTGGTGATGCCCCTGAGCAGGTTGGGCTAGCCCCTCCCCCTCTCTGGCTGCCTTATTTTCCCAGGGGCCCTTTCTGGCCACTTGCACCCTCTGCCTGGATTTCCTTCTGGGCGTGGGGCGCCCCACGGGGCAGACGCTCTTCCCCGCACTCGTTCCTCAACAACGGGGTCCCTCGGTCCCCAGGACCCATCTTCGGACCTCCCGGGCCATGGCCATGTCCAGTCTCCTTTCCCAGAAGCCGGAGGAGCACAGGGCCTGGCATCATGGCCCTAGGCTGTCCCTGGCAGGTGGCCCTGCGCCCTGTCCCCTGCTGGGGGCGGCCGGCCCGGCCCGATTTCAGACCCTGCTCCTGGCAGGCTCCCCTCCTCTTCCTCCTGGGCGGGGGCTCTGGGGCTCAGGGACCAAGGACTGGGCTTCCACGCCTGCTGCCCGGAGGCTCGGGGCCACCCCGGCCCAGCCCCATGACGGCCCCTGCTAAGGGGACATGGACATCCAGGAGCCCGGGCTGAAGGCCGGAGAGGGGTCGAGGTTGGGGGGGTCAGAGCCCAGGAGCGCCCTCGGTCAGGACCCAGGGCAGAGTCCGCTCAGCCTCCGCCGGGCGCCTCCAGGGTTTGCCCTAGAAAGGCCCCAGACTATCCCAGCAGAGACCCCGAGAGGCCGGTCCGGCCCCTCCGCAGGGAGGGTCACGCACTCTGGGGGCAGGACGAGCAGGGGGCTGTGCGTCCAACCCCTTAATGAAGAGAAAAGGAGGCTCCAAGAGGCTGGCTGCCTTTGCCCGGCGCTCGGGATCTGGGTCTCACCCCACCCCACCCCCAGCACTTGGGCCCCGGGCCCTGCCACCCCACCCACTCAGGACCTGGGACCCATCAGCTCCCATGCTTGGGACCCAGCCCCCCCCCAAGCACTTGGGCCCCACTCCCCCCCATCCCCCCCCCCCCGCTTCCCTGTGTTTGCGGGCCCTTAGGCGGGCTGTCTCCTAGTAAACCATCTCCTCCCTTCTCCTGCCCCAAGTGCTCCGGGGGCAGCCAGGATTGTCCCTCCCTGGCATGGGGCCGAGTCCCGGGCAGCGGAGCGCAGCCACAGGGAGAGCTAGGGTGGGAGGGGGGCCCTCGGGAGTCACCGAACGGGACGAGCTCATCGGGGGGGATCCTGCCAGGGAGTGGCTGGGAATAGCAAGAAAGGCAAAGCGGGAGGGAGAGGGGATCCCTGGGGGAGGGGGGCACCTCAGGGAGGTCCCAAGGCCACCTGAGGGTCCCCTCAGCGGGCTGAGGAAACGAGGCAGAAAAGACAGGTGGCACCTGCTAAGGTGGCAGCCTCTGTTCCTGCCATGCTTTCTGAGCCAGGGCGAGTCACAGCTTCTGTGACCTGGGGGCGGCCTCAGAGCCCCCCACACTGCCCTCCCTTCAGAGCTGATTCAGCCTCCAGCCAGGGGGCAGCGCCCCCCTCTGCACCTGGACATGGTGGGGGCCACAGTGCCAGTCAGGCCTGGAAAGGGCCTTAACGGCCTGGCTCCCTGGGCCCGGAGCACATGGAGGAGGGTAACAGCAAAGTCTCACCCCGGGGTTCAAGCCTCTCCCCGTCACTGGCACAAACCGGGCCGGCTTGCCAACAGTTCTGAGAACCAGTCACGAGGGCCCGGGAGATCCTGGCGCGCCGCTCCCAGGGGTCCCTTTGAGGGGTGCTGATAAGGGTGTCATCTCCCTGACAGATTCCCGGGAGCCACTGAGGGGCTCCAGCTGGGGGGGGCAGCCAGGGGCTGCCCGCCTTCTTCCGTGTCTGCCCTTCCCCCTCCCCCCCCCACCGCCATGGTTCCAGGAGGGCACATCCCGGCCACAGCCATGGATTTGGGGCCTGGCACATGGAAGCAGCCTCCTTTGGAAGATAAAAAGGGAAAGCCACCATCCCACCCTCCTCCCTCAGCCCAGGGCCGGCCACGGACAGACCGAGGCCGTTCTGGGCTCTCCGCTGGACCCTCGCCTACCAGAGTCGGGCTCCAGGTTCAGGGGTCACCTGTGCCCCAGGAAAGACAGCATCTTCAAGGGGATATGCAGCAGCCCCCCAAGGCTGGAGAGGCCAGGGAAAAGCCTTCCTGTTCCCTCCCAAACAGAGTGGGCACTGGGGAGCCCGAGGAAGAGCAGCGTTTGATGGGTCCTCAGCGGGATCTGTGGAGCAGCCCCTGCAGCGACTGGGAGTCTCTGATCAGTGCCCTTGGGGGGAGGGGCAGAAGCACCCTCTGGGACCCCGAGGCAGCCCCTCCTTCCTGGCTGTTCTTCCTGCAGGCCCTTTTTCCCGTTGGTCCCAAGGTGTCCAGGAGAGGCTGGATGGCCGCTTGGCCCAAGGGAGCTGAGTGCCAGCCGAGCTACTGTGACCTCCCGGATGGATGGCCTATCTGCCCGGGTACATCGGGGGTCACTCTGGCCCTGGCCAGGGTGCCCACACCAGAGTCCTAGTGCCATGGCTCCTCTGTGAAGGGGCAGCAGGGGTCACATCCACCCCCTGGATGTCAAAGCTGACTGACTGAGAGCCGAGAGCCGCCCTCAGGAGAGCAGGGGCCGGGCGGCCCACTTGCCAAGTGTCTGCTGGTGGGCATGTAACCAGGGCATTCACCCTGTTCTTCCTGGCACAGCACCAAGTGCTCTCATCCTTGTTTGATACGTGAGGAAACAGAGGCCGAGAAAGGTGGAATAAGAGGCCTGGCCGGCCAGGGTCCTGGCGTCCTGGCGTCCTGGCGTCCTAGCGTCCTGGCTCTCCCATCCCCTCCCTGGCGTCCTGGGGTCAAGCCTGGGCAAGTCAAAGTTTCATGGAAGGAGTTAGACCCAAAACAAAGGATTTAAGAACGGTAAAGGCTCCATTCCCCTGGATGCCCAGCTGCTGGGGGGGGGTTGGGGGGGATGGGGGGCTGCCACCAGGTGCCCGGGTGACCCCACAAGAGCAGCCGGTCTGGGCTGAACACTCAGGTGGAGAGGACTCCTTCCTGGCTCAGAGCACAGGAGCCCCAGAGTCCCCAAAGGGGACTTAGAATTGGGCAGCTGGGCTGGGAGCTTGGGGTAGGGACCCCCCCAAACACCAGGCTCTCCCTTTGGGGGAGGGGAGAGCACAGCCCAATTTCTCTGGGCCATTCAGTGTAGTGTTTGATGACAAGGACACCATAATGACCTTCCTGTCACGTGGCCCCCTCGGGGGCCTTTGGAAACCTGGCAGATGGGGAGAGAGAGCCATTCATTGATCCACCCCGATTCTTTATTGATCTCCGCTCGGGGCTTTCTGGGAAATTCTGAGAGCAGCCTCGCTTTCTGTCCTGGCCACCTGCTGCTGAGACTCGGCCTCCTCTCAGTTCCTGGGGGGCCACAAAAGGCAGGGACCTCTCCGGCCATGGCCAGCCTTTGGCTCCCCTCCCTGGAGCTGCTGGGCTTGAATTGTGGCCAGGGGAGTTCTGCCTGGAGAGACACAGAGAACCGGGCACTTACTAGCTGCCCCTTCCCCTCAATTTGCCTCAGTTCCTTCATCTGTAAAATGAAGATCGTAACAGCCCTGAGATCATATTTGGAAGCCCTTGGCCCAGTGCCTGCCACATGGGCTGCCCAACCATTGTCTACTGCCTTCACCTCAGGGCACATTGGAGGCTGTCCCTGCCCGCCTACTGCCATCCATGCCCCAGGAGCTCAGCCAGGTGGAGCCCCCAGGAACAGGGACAGTGAGGAGATGACCTTGGACTAGTACACTGCTTGGGACAGGAAGATCTGGCCCCTAGGTGCATGGAAGGCAGGATTCCAGGGCGCTGATGATGAAACTTTCCTCCCACCTCTCAGGAAGGATAAGGAAAGGGCTCAAAGGAATAATGGGACCAAAAGGGTTTTGGATGGGGCCAGCGTGAATGTTTGCTTTAATTGGCTATACCTTCTTGCAAAGGGATTTGGTTTTTTGTGTTCTCAGCTATTGGAGGGAACGGTGAGAAGGTGAATCATATCTGATAAAAAAAATCAATAAATAATTTCAAAATATTGTCAAGATCACATGAACATGGATGGATGGCAGTCTGCATCAGTGGACATAAGTGATTCATATGGGTGAGACAATGAATCCATCAAACAAGTGATTATTTTTTAAGAGAAATTTTCTAGGACTTTGTGATCAGGTGGATTTACATGAAAAACTCCTGGGTTTAGATCTTACTCCTCCACTTTGGAACTTTTGACTGTACATGAATCACCCTTCCTGGCTGTTTGTTGGGTCTTGATGGTCCTTTTCAGCTTCATGATTGATATGAGGGCCTGTGTTTATAACTCCAGCTGCAATAGGCTCTCACAGAAACTTTTGTGTGACTATCTCTTTAAGAGTGGAGGAATGAAATCCTGGGGAGTGACAGTTGTTAATGGGTTAGAGAAAAGGGTGAGGCACCCAGACAGAAAAGGAAGAGAGAGTGAGACCTTCCCACTGTGGGAGAAAGACATTTTGGGGGAACCAATATCAACTCTCATCCTGTGGATTGTCAAACGGTGGGTCTCTGCTTCTCGTGTCAGAGGAGGAGCCGGCAGCTGCTGATTCCATTACTGAAATATTTAAATATGTCTGTCCTATTCATTACACTATCAACAAAAAAAGTGTTTGACCCATAATTCTGGTGTGTATTTAAAACCATGAGACTAGAAAGAGAAGAGCAACAGACCAAAAGAGTCACAGAGACAGAAAGACAGTGATAGAGCAGAGAGAGACAGAGAAAAGGAAAGAGACAGAAAAGAATGAGGAAGAGGGTGAGAAAAGTGGTTTTTCCAGTTTTGTTTTGTTTTTTACTGAGTTGGACACATAGAACTAATTGAAAGATTAATGAAAGATACAGGGTATTTTTCTTAATTTATAAAAAAAATAACAATATTCCCCTTCATTGCTTTGGAACCTGAGGAGAGAATGAATAAGGAAATGTGCCAGTAGCACTTAGAAAGGGGTAAAGACCAGTGTAATTAGCTCTTTTTCTTCTGGGTTTTTTTTTTTGTTTGTTTAATAATATTTATTTCCCCAATTACATGTAAAAACAATCTTTAACATTCTCATTTTGTAAAGTTTTGATGTCCAAATTGTATCCCTTCTTCCCTCCCTCCTTCCTCTCCAAAGTGGTAAGCCATCTGATATAGGTTATACATTTGCAATAATGTAAAAATATTTCCATAGTTGTCATTTTGTGGAAGAAAACTTGAAAAAGAAAGGAAGGAAGGGAGGGAAGGAGAAAAGAAGGAAGAAAGGAAGATAGAAAGAAAAAGAAAAATATCCTGGCTCATTCTGTATTGAGAGCCATCAGTTCTTTCTCTGAAGGCAGACAGTATGCTTTATCATGGGCCCTTTGGGATTGTCTTGGATTGCTGTATTGCTGAGAAAAGCTGATTCCTTCGCAGTCATGCATCATGTAAGATCGCAGTTATTGTGCACTGCATTCTGGTTCTGCTCGTTGCACTCCACCTCAGTTCATGAAGGCTTTCCCAGTTTTTCTCAAATCATCCTGCTCGTGATTTCTTGTAGCACACTATTCCATTACAATCACATGGTTGTGCAATTGTAAACTGGTGTAGTGCCTCCCACAGCCCACCCAGCACCACATTAGGCTGGCTACACATGGAATATCAGCTCTCAAATCTGCTGCCCATTCACAGCTTATTCTTTGTTTAATTGCAGCCAGAGATGCAGGTTATCTCCTTAAGTGTGGCAATTTTGTTTCAGTGGCAAAGGCATCAAAGAGAATCTGTCTCTAATGCCAACTGTGTGGTTTCCCTTAAAACTACAGGCTTTTCATTTCTAGTAAAAAAAAATTGCTCTAAATCACTATTTATCAGAGAAAGGCAAATTAAGACAACTCTGAGGTGCCGCTTCACATCTCTCAGATTAGTTAAAATGACAGGAAAAGATAATGATAAATACAGAAGGGGATGTGGGAAAATTGAGACACTACTACATCATTGGTGGAGTTGTAAACTGATCCAACCATTCTAGAGAACAATCTGTAGCTATGCCCAAAGGGCTATCAAAATGTGCATATCCTTTGATTCAGCAGTCTTACAACTGGACCTATATCTCAAAGACAACATAAAAAAGGGAAAAGAACCCCCATGGGCAAAAATGTTTGTGGCAGCCCTTTTTGTAGTGGCACTGAGTGGATGCCCATCAGCTGGAAAATGACTGAATAAGTGATGGTATATGGATGTTATGCAATATTATTGTTCTGTAAGAAATGACCAGCAGGACGATTTCAGAAAGGCCTGGAGAGACTTGCATGAACTGATGCTGAGGGAAGTGAGCAGAACCAGGAGATCATTGTACACGGCAACAACAAGACTATATGATGATCAATTCTGAAGGACATGGCTCTCTTCAACAATGAGATGATTCAGGCTGGTTCCAATGATCTTGTGATGAAGAGAGCCATCTGTACCCAGAGAGAGGACTGTGGGAACTGAGTGTGGATCACAACAAAGTATTTTCATCTTTTTTTTTGTCTTGTTTGCTTGCTTTTTTTGTTGTTGTTGTTCATTCCCCCCCCATCTGATTTTTCTTCTGCAACATGAAAATTGTAGAAATATGTTTAGAAGTATTGCACATGTTTAACCTATATTGGGTTATTTGCTGTCTAGGAGAGGGAGGGAGAAAAATTTGGAACACAAGATTTTGCAAGGGTGAATGCTGAAAACTATTTTTGCATGTACTTTGAAAAATAAAAAGCTATTGTGTGTGTGTGTGTGTGTGTGTGTGTGTGTGTGTGTGTGAGCTACAGGCTTTCTGAGTGCAGCTGTTGATTCTGGGCTGCACATTCAGAGCCTCAGACCCCAGTCAGAGCCCACACATTCCCCCATTTGTCAGTAAGAGAATTGAAGGTCCCCAGACTTTGCTCTTGGGACCGGAACAATTCGGACAGCTCATCTGGCCAAATCCATTCACTTAACAGAAAACCAAGCTGGGAAGGATCTCTGGTCAGGCAGCCAGTAGTAGGAGCAGAGCGGGGCTTCCCAATTCAAAGCCAGGGCTGTGGGGAGGCCGAGTGGGGCTGGGGGCATGGAGAGGTGGCAAATGCCAGCTGAGTCTAGCCGCTCTCTCTTCGGAGGGCAGTCTTGAATCCAGAGGGAATCCAGGGACATGGCAGAGTCTCTGCTCCTTCCTGCCTGCCTGCCTGGAGGCTGAGAACCAGGAAGCATCCAGTGGTCCCAGAACAAAGTGACCACAGGCCCTGCTCTCAATTTGGCCTCTTTACCTGTTTGGAGGCCTGGGATTCCACGCTCCAGGCTGGGTGTCCCTTCTCTCTCCCAGGCACAGGCAGCCGCCAGCTTGGGCCTGCCAGTGGTTGCAGCAGGGAACAGGAGGCAGCCCAACCCTGCAATTATCCCACCCTCATAATGCCTCTTGTCTCCAGGGGGATTTTCCTGCCCAGGGCAGTTTCCTGATCTGATGCTGATTAGGGAAGCCATGGAGAGGCCCAAGGGTGCCAGAAGAGGGGCAAGCAAGATGCTGCCCTGTCCCATTTACAAACACATCACAGCCCCTGCTCTTCCTGGCTGTAGAAAGGCCTCACAAGTGTCTGCCAACCAAATACCTTCTATGTATATGTGCAAAGATTGTGAGAACTGAGGCACAGAACTCCACGGGGGGGGGGGGGCGTGCTTAATAACTAATAATAATGATAATAATAACAGCTCACATTGCTCTGTGCTAGGCACTTTACAAATATCAGAAGCTCACAACTCTAAATAAGTGCTATTATCCCCATTTCATAGATGAGAAAACTGAGGTAGATAGAGATTAAGAGACTTGCCCAGGTTCACACAGCCAGAATATGTCTGAGGCCACATTTCACCTCAGCTCTTCCTGCGGCCCTCTCCACTGTGCACCTTGCTGTCTGGTGGGTTTAGAGACCATCTTTGAGGGCCTTCATCTTGGGCAGATTGCAGCCTCTCACCTCTTAGAAAAAGATGTTTGAGAGTTCTGGCGTGTCAGAGATCGAAGGTGACAGTTCATGGGAAATGGGCCCCAAGGCTTTTCCTTCCCAGCTTTCTCACTCTCATGTCAGCCCAGAGCAATGGACCCAAGGGTCCTGTTTGGTGTGCCCGCTTCTCCTCCAAAGTTTGAGGTGCCTCCCGAAGGGGATGATTCCCACAGGACCCATAATTCACGACATGGAGACCTTGCAGCCAGGATTCCAGGTGGGGGGGGTAGAGCCCTGAACCCTGAGGAGGTGGGCACCAGGGATTCCAGCTCCAGGGGGGGTTTTGAACTTGGGACTGGGCTCTTTGGGAATTAAACTAAGCTGTGAATCCCCTTCCCTTCCTAGGGATTAAGGTGGGATAGAGGAATTGTGCCTTCTATAGGTTGGGAGGAGCAAGGGAGAAAAACAAAGACAGAGAGAGAAGAGAGACAGAGACAGATACAGAGTAGAGACAGAAAGAGAGGGTGAGAGAGGGAGAAGGAGAAACAGATAGAGACAGAGACAGGGAGGAAAACAGAAAGAGGGAGAGGAAGAGAGAGACAGAGAGATGAAGATGATCCCTAGATTGAAAGTGAAATCCTGAGGAAATTTGGGGAAATGAGTTGATTGGACATGTTGGGTTGAGAGCCTACTTGAAGAACATTTGGCACACTGAATCTTGGGAGAACCTTCCGGCTAGGAGCCATTTGCCAAGGGATGATCACTGATCTCAGTGCCTGTGGGTGCTTGTGTGTGTGTGTGTGTGTATGTGTGGAGTGTATCCAGTGCTGGGTGGGTGCACAGTCAGGCCCGAGCTTCCAGCAGTCTCCAGGGGCTTCAGGAGTCACCACTCTGAGAAGGCAGAACAAAGCCCCCAGCCGAGGGGGGCTCCTGAGCTTTCCCCTTCAGCACCCCCTGTGGGCCGCAGGACTAAGTGGAGAATGTAGGCAGCCAAGGACAAGTCCCTCACCTCCCCAGGCTAATGGGGGGGGGGGGAGAGGCTTGGGCATCTCTGCACCCAGGCCAGCTTTGCCCTCCCTCCCTCGAAGAGGGGATCGTCGGGACCGTTTCCCCAGATGAGATTTTTCTGTCCCAGGAGAGAGCAATATGGAGGCGGCTTGGGAGAAGACCCCACCGCTCCAGGCTTCTGTGAGCCAGGCTCCAACTGTGGGTGTGACCTTGAAATGATGTTTGTCCTTCCTGGGCTGGCCCCAACCCGCGGGGAGGGGGGGGGCAGCGCCCATTTCTGGCCTTGTCAGCTCAGGGTATGGGGCCAGGGACAGTGCATACCATTCAAAGCTCAGAGCACTGAAGCAGAAAGCCCTCCTGGATCCGGGCCAGGCCTCCCCAGGAGCCCTGGCACCTGCCGCAGGGGGCACGGCCTCCCTGCACACCCGCCCGCTCTCGCCAGGGCCTCCTTTGGTGGCAGACAGCTGAACCGCGGCTCAGGACTGTCGCCCCTGTTTCCTGGTACCGCTGATGACCAGAATGCCCCCCCCCCCCGGGCTTCAGCTCAAGATGTTTAGGAAGAGTTTTCTCAGCTCACGTCTGGCAGATAGAGCATGAAGGATCGATAGCAGCCATTCAGTTAAACCCAACAAGCATTAATAGAGCGCCTGCTGTGTGTGATACTCTGGGCGAAGTGCGCCGGGCAGAGACCAAAACAGCCAGCCGCCTGACTCCAGGCTTGTCGCTACGGGCGCTAAGGCGGCGGCCACAACTTGTATACAAAGTAGCAAACCCGGCAACCAAATACATTGTAGCAAAGTAGCGAATACAAAGAAGCAAAAGCTAATGGGGGAGGCGGGGAGAGGGCTGGACGATGGGCGGGAGGAGCCGGGCAGGGATCACAGTGAGGGCGGAGGGCAGAGGCCGGATCTATGGGGAAGAGGCCGGATCTATCGGGTCTTATCCGGCGGGACTGCCTAGAATGGAGCCTGGGGGAAAGGGACTGATGCAGGAAGGCTGGAGCCCGATTGGAGAGGGCTTTAAGTACCCAAGAGAAAAGTCTGGTGAGGGCCGCCCTGGGGGCTCCCCTCCCACCCAGGGCTGAGGTCCCAGTCACCCCCAACCGGGCTGAAGCTGCATCTGAAATAGCATTAGGAGAAGCCATCACAAGTTGACTTGGGGTTGGAGGGGATGTGGGAAAACTGGGACACTGACACATTGTTGGTGGAACTGTGAACGGATCCAGCCATTCTGGAGAGCAATCTGGAGCTATGCTCAAAAAGCTATCAAACTGTGCATACCCTTTGACCCAGCAGCATTTCTATTGGGCTTATATCCCAAAGAAATCATAAAGGAAAGAAAGGGCCCCACATGGGCAAGAATGTTTGTGGCAGCCCTTTTTGGAGTGGCAAGAAACTGAAACTGAATGGATGCCCATCAATTGGAGAGTGGCTGAATAAGTTATGGTATATGAATGTTATGCAATATTATTGTTCTGTAAGAAATGACCAGCAGGACGATTTCAGAGAGGCCTGGAGGGACTTGCATGAACTGATGCTGAGTGAAACGAGCAGAACCAGGAGAATATTATACCCAGCAACAAAACTATACGATGATCAATTTTGATGGACATGGTTCTCTTCAACAATGATGTGATTCAAACCAGTTGTTCAGCGATGAAGATAGTCATATACATCCAGAGAGAGGCCTGTGGGAACTGAGTGTGACCCACAACACAGCATTTTAACGCTTTCTGTGAATATTTCCATGCATTTTGTTTTCCTTCTTAGGTTGTTTTTTTTTTTTTCTTCTCTTTCTAGATCTGATGTTTCTTGTGCAGTAAGATAACTATAGATATGTATGCATATATTGGATTTGTCATATAATTTATCCTATTTAGCATGTATTAGATTACCTGTCATCTAGGGGTGGGGGTGGGGGGAAGGGGGGGAAAAGCTTGGGAAAAAAAAGTTTTTTTTGTAAAGGTCAATGTAGAAAAATCACTTATATGTTTTGTAAATAAAAAGCTTTTAATAAAAAAAAAAGGAAAAAAAAACAAGTTGATTTGGTGTTTGTTGCAGTTTCTGAACAGCAACAATAATCTCCGCATCCACATAGCCTGGCAATGTTCACAAGGCACCGCTACCGACCCCAGAGTCACTGGGCCTTTAAGAAGCCCAATGGGATATTGGGGAAAAAGGCAATTTGTGTTAGTGTTTGGGGGGACGGCTGAAAACGTCTTAGGATGAGGAGCTTCTCCAGGGAATCAGGCAGAATATAGGTCTTACGAGAAAAACAGGAGAGAGAGAAAAAAAAAAAAGAGAGAAAAGTGGAGAAAAGAAACTATAAAATTAGAACTTCCCTAAGCTGTTCAGTTATGAAGAAACAGAGAATATCATGAAATTTGTGAATTGGAAAGGTGATAACTGAAGAAAGGATAAAGGGAGGGAAAAAAACCAAAAAAACACTTAACTCAACGATTACTTGGAGGCCTAATTTAGTTCATCTAAGCAATAATAGGTAGAAGATTCTTGAGAGAATTGCATCTGTATCTGGAGTAAATAGAATAAGGAAATTGTAATTCGGGAAATAAAGACAGTAGAAAGTGACTCTGGCATTCAGCTTTCTCGTAGCCAAAGTATTTGAAATAATTAGCAATGCCTTTGTTTATTAGTTATTTCATTTATTAATAAACCATGTATAATAATGCTATTTACTTAAATAATTAGCAACATCTTCCTTCATCAGTTATTTAATTTCTTAATGAATCCAGTATTCAATGTTATTTACTTAATCATAGAGATTAAGGGATTTACTACATAGAGAAATGAGTAATTATTATGACAAGTTTCTTTAGTTTATTAAGTTTATTTAGTTTATTATTTAGTTTATTAAGTGAATAATATTTAATGAACTGTGATGGGGATTCAAGATGATTAAATATGAGAAAGAGGTTGCAATTTTATTAATTAGGAAGAAAAAATTCAAACACATTGCTGGATTGCTCTAGAGCTCGGGCTAATAAGTTGAAGTATGAGGATGAGTCAGGCAGCCGGCTGAAGGGGTGAGGGGGGGTCAAGCCCAGAAGGCTTCCTAGAAGTGGTTGGCCCCTCCTGGCACTCATGCCTTCCTTTATGCTTGTCCCTGTCTAAAGAGAGTGTGAGTGAGAGCTCCCCTGTGCTGCAGCTGTCAGCCAGGACGTGCCCACCGAAGCCAGCCTGTCAAAGTCAGCTGCCACCAAGGCTCTTGGGTGAGCCGCAGCAGGCTCCCCGTGCAGTGGCATTGTGGCCAACAGAGCAGGCCCACACGGCCACCAGAGCCCTCCCAGGGCTTCATCCCATGGCTTCTTCTGCTGAGCTCAAGCTTGAGGTGGATGGGATTCAAAGGTTCGGCCAGGTGCCTGGCACATAGTAGGGGCTTAGTAAATGCTTGTTCCCTGTGGGACAGAACCACCTAAGTAAGGTCCCAGTACAAGCTGAGAAGTCCTTAGAGAGTTTTGAGGGTTGATCATTGTCCTAAGCCCGGCAAGTTTTGCGGGCTACCGCAAGAAAGCACCAAGATTTCCCTTCTAGAGAAAGAGAATCCTGGTAACCAAAGCCCAAAGCCCAAGGGCCACAGGCAGAGGCCACATGAGGACACAGTAAGTGATACAATAAAAGGAACAAGAAGCAGTTAGAAACATCCCTGAACCCAGCTTCGGTATCGGGAAACCTTGCCTAAGTAACCCAGGGCTGAGGCAGAGGAAGGAACACTCTTTCGAAGCCACAGTGCCTTATATTTGGGTAAACAGAGTCACAAACAATGACGGTCACAGAGGAACCGTGTAGGGGGCCTTGCCTGGCCCTTTGCACTAGCCACAGCCGTGACTAAAGTGCTCCTCATCTTCACCATACCTCTCCTCAAAGGCTCCGGCTCTCCTGCTGCCTCCTCTGAGACTTTCTTTATCTATCCTCCCTATCATCCTGCTTTCATGAGTGGTGGGGGATTTTGGGGGGATACAGGTTGAGGCAATTGGGCCACACAGCTGATATCAAGTGTCTGGGGCTGGATTTGAACTCAGGGCCTCCTGACTCTGGTGCTGCCCCATCATTTGATTTGGAGTTGGAAGAGGCCCCAGAGCCCGGGGCTTGTTCCCATGCCTCTCTCCCCTCAAGTGAAGGGGAAGAGCCCAGAACGTTTCCATGTCCTATGGTGGGTTGTTAGCAGGGGGTTGTCCCGTGCCCGCAAGGAGAGCCTTGCAGGGCACAAAGACCAAACCAAACTGCTCCCCTAACATTTTGCACTTTCTTCCCACATGGGCTGCCCAGGGAGAGGGGTGCTGCCTCTTAGCCACAGGGACCCTTCCTTGGTCCAGAGGCAGTACCAAGTAGGAGGGAGGGAAGAAGGGGGGAGGGACAGAGGCAGGGGGTCCAGGAGCCAGTATTCTCAAGGCTGCTTGGACTAGAGCAAGATGTTCACACCCCCTCAGGCTGCCTCCTACAGAGCCTCCCCTAAGAAGGGCACCTAAGCTGGCTAACTCTTTGTCTCTCACCTGGAGAATCTCTTCTCCCCTCCCCCTCTTTGGTGTGAATGTGTATGTATTTGTGTATATGTGTGGGCATGTGTATGAGTGTGTAAATATGTATGTCTCTGTGTGCCTGTGTGCACGTGGGTATATGTGTGTATGTATAAGTATGTCTGTGTGTGTATGTGCCTCTAGGTGAGTTTGTATGTGTGTGTGTGAGTGTGAGTGTGTGTGTGTATGTGAGTGTGTGAGTGAGTGTGAGTGTGTGTGTGTGTGTGAGTGTATCTGCCCACATACAGGATGGAAGGGAGGTAGACAGAGAGAAGGGACTGGCTGCCTCCAGACTCCTAAGACCTGGGGAGAACCTCCAAGCCATCCCTCTCCACGGGCCCATTCTACAGAGGAGAACCTTGAGGTTCCTGAGACTAGCAAACAAGGCGGCTTTCCGGGGACTGAGGACAGCCCCTCCCTGCTAAGCCATTCCTGCTCCAACACACGTGGCCCCTCTGGGGAAGGGGTCCTGCCTAAAGTCACCGGGGGGGGGGGGAGAAAGGAGGGGGCTCGGAGCCCATCTCCTGCCTTTCAGCCCAGGCTGCTTCCTGCCTCGCTGCAGGAGGCCTCTCTGGCTTGCTCCAGTCTTTGGGGGACCCCCAGGTCCCTCGCCCCTCTCCATCCTTAGACCACGCCACTGTCTGTGCCCAGCTTTCTGGCCGGAGGATGGGGAGCACAAAGGATGGGGAGCACAGATGGAGAGTCGACGGAGTGGAGGATTCTGGGAAGCTCCTCCCCAGGACCAGCATCTCCTGCCTTGGGGCATGGTGGTCACCACAGGCCTGGCACAGTTAGTGAGCCTCACTGGTGTTTGCCCACAGGCCTGGCACAGCCTTCATTCTGTGCCACAGCAATGCAGCCGGAAGCTAGGAGACAAGGATCAGTCACCTCTGGGCAGTGGCCCAAGAGCCTGAGGCCTTCACATTAGCATCTGGGAAGCCTGGTGGGCAGCAGAGAGCAGAGGAAGGAGCCTTGGCCCAAAGCTCCCCACAGAGCCAGAGCCCAGCAGCCCCAGTGGGGGCCCGGGAGCCCTCTGGATTAGGTGTCCAGAGAGTTTGCGGGGTTCAGTCCCAACCTCCTTCTGGGAGGTGCAGTGCAGCAGGGCCGGCCTCGGGTCCTTCCTCTGTCCTCAGCTGTAAAGTGGGGGCACCGGGCCAGGGGAACCCGGAGGCTCAGCCAGCTCCAGTAACAAGATCTGGCACAGAGTCGGTGCTTAATAAATGGCTGTTGATTGACTGGTTGATAATAATTCCCTCCTTCTCATAAGACCTCCTGAGGCCTCCAGGGCCTTTTTCTGGTTCTTTTCTGTCCCAGTAGAAAGATCCTGGCCATATCCCTCAGGAGCTTGGTGGAGTTCTCCCTGCAGCCTGACTCCCTGACTCTCCAGATTTGGGGGGCCCCCTTCCCGGCTCCCTTCCTCCCCCTCTGCTCTTGGCTGGACCCTCCTCTGGATCCTAGCTGCTCCTCCTCCCTTGGAGGGATCTTATCAGCTTCCAGGACCTTCTTTCGAGATCCTCTGGCAGCCACCACGTGTCTCCCAACTGCCTATGGCAGGGCTTCCATTAGGCTCCATCTCCTGCCCCCCAACCTCTCCCTGCCCCTCCTTCTTACTGCTGCAGTGCCAGCTTCCCGGGTCCTGGGTGAGCCCCCCTGGACCTCCCAGACTTTAGCTGGAGCAAGGCCTGCCACCTGCTGTCCAGCTGCTCCTGGGCCCCCACCTGCTGCAGACCATCGTCACCTCACTTCAGTCCCCTTCAGGACAGTGCACCCTGCTCTGTTTAGCCTCCCAAGCCCTTCATCACCTGCCCCTCTTCCTTGTCCTGTCTTTATACCTGGTTCCCCCTTAGGACCGGTGACCCCCCCCCGTGGGCGGGCGCCCGACCAAACCCTCCCGCCAAGTCTGGTGCAGAGCCTTTTTACCGGCCCCCCAAGGGCCTGGACTGTCCCCCTCCCCATTTTTGTCTCTGGCCCCTCCCATGGAAGCTGGTTTCCACCCCTGCCTCTCTTGACTGGCTCCAACAAAGCTTCTCTGGGGCTTGTTTGGCCTCCCTCCCCACCCCACCCCCAGCCAGCTTGAGACTTGGAGCGCCTGCTAGCTGACTGACTGACGGATAGACAGACTGACTGACCTACATCCCTGCAGTCCAGAGGCCTGGCTGGGTGCCCTGTTGAGCCCCAGAGTTGCTTGGGTGGGCCAGGCTCAGAGCCAGGGAGCCAGCAGCCAGGCTGAGCCTTCTTGGAGGCTAATCTACCTTGGTGGTGATGGGGGGCCGGTGCAGGCTAATTGCCCCCCAGGTGTCCTGGCTTCCCCCACCTGAGGTTTCAGGCCACCAGCCAAGGCAGCTGGGAGATCAGGGGACAAGGCCCTTTCAATGAAAGCCGGTAATTGTTTTCTGCCTCCTTAGGCTTCTAGATTCACCGGAGCTCCCAAGGACACTGATGGGGGATGAGGAGGCAGTCTGGGGGGGGTGACATGTCCCGGGGTTCTGCCCCTCGGGCCTGACCTCAGCTAGGGTGTTGGGGAAGGGAGGTCAGGCCTGGACCAGAGATGGCCAAGCCCCCTCTCCTGCCTCTATGGGCCACTCTGATGGTCAGACACCTTCCCCCACCAGGCAAGCTCAAACCCGGGGGCAGTCAGGGGTGCTGGTAGATGTGGTGATGGTCTGGGCAGGTCCTTAAAATCCTCAAGCCTCAGTTTCCTCAGGGTGAGTCTGAATGACTCATGGCTTCTGAGATCTCTTCCCCCTTCCCCCAAACATGGCATTTCCTTCTGCTCCTTTGCTAGGCTGATTGTTAAATTTTCAGGGTGAGTGTTCACACCTCAGGAATCAGCAGCTGCTATAATCAGGGCTTGGTTTTATTCTGCTGATTGTCCAGATTAACAAAAGTGAGGGAGAAAATGGCAAAACAGGAAGGGACAGAGGGAGGGGGGAAGGAAGGAAGGAAGGAAGGAAGGAAGGAAGGAAGGAAGGAAGGA